>JACXGJ010000316.1:90000-139917 GCA_016801105.1 Esox niger
ACCTGGCATAGGTACCATCACATTATCTAAAACTCTTTTTCTGTCTCACATGACTGCATCAACACTGGCTGGAGTAGTTGGACCACATAAAGCAGAGAACTTCTAGTGGCTCTGCAAAGGCACGCACATTCTGGATCTCTCTGCCTCTCTGAGCCCTTTAAAATGTAGTCTGAAATCAGCCTCTCTAGTCATTGACCCACGACCCAATCTAATCATTACAGATATATTATGGAGTTCACCTTTTCAGTATCACATGAAATAACAGATATAGACTACTAAGAATGGATAACTTGAACTATTTAAATCAGTTGGTTTCATTCAAATTGAGATATCTGTGGTTATATAAAAACTCAAACTCAGATATCTTGTGGTTATATAAATACTCAAACTCAGATATCTGTGGTTATATAAAAACTTATACTCAGATAACAGATGGTTATTACAATCTCTTAGCGTGTTGGCTACATGAAGAGATTTACAAAAGTTGTCCCTCTCAATTCAAGGTAAGACATCCACGACATCCACGCTTGTTTGTGACATGCACGCTTGTTTGTGGCATTATTGATGAGCACACATGGATTTTATTTTATTTGTGAGCATTAAAGCTAAAAGCCTTTCCATCGTAGATTTATAACATTGTAGATTAATAACTCTGATGGCATTTCCTGAATCTTTCGAAATCATACTCTCTCTGCACGTGTCAGGATCAGAACATAGCAATCAGCATAGAATCACATTGTATGCATTTGTGTTTTTTATTACATAACTGGGTCAAAATTTGGCAAGTGCTAGTGACAACCCTGTCAAAAGATTCATCTGCTGAACGGATCAAATTGTGAAGCACTTTTTGTCAGGGGGATGTTATTTGGCATAACAGGTACCTAGATGTTCAGTCTGAAGATTTTAACTGATCCCGCAGCGACCAGGCCAGGAAAAGGCAGAGATAAAGAAAAGCAAACAGCAAGGCTTTCCAACTTAGTTTTAAATGTTTGTTCATGAATAATGTGTGGTATGTTCCCATAAGATCTGCGATGCAATTTCTCAGACTCAGATAGGCCTTTAACATCTTGCTATCAGTTAGACGATATGTGATTTGCGCATCCATCATCGTAATGCGTTCATTTATGCTGTTGACTTGTCATCAAAACCCATTTAGATATCAATTTCTATTTTCCCTCTGTCACGAAAAAAACCCTGCCATATTATGTACATAGTTACACAGCTAAAGTGAATCTATCAGGTTACAGCGGACACGTATTTTAAAACCATGTTTGTAATTTCATTTTTTATAAAAATAACTTTATTTTATCTTTTATTTCCCTAGGCCATATTCAGAAAATGTGGGCGGTAGGAAATCAGATTTTTACATATGCAGCCCTGATTGCTGAATATGATATGGATATGTTCATGGATAGTATATTCACTGAGTGCATTTGCACAACCTTAGTAATGGGCTTGGTGTAATGGTGTTGCTAGAGGTAGACAATATACACTGGCAATGCCAGTGTAGTATGTGTTTCCAAATGCAGGGACATGGACTTTGAGTGTAAGTATAGTGCTGCTATTGACTTTAAAGTTTTGAGGTGGATTAATTAGGTAAACAGAGTCACACTAGTCTTCAGGGGGCAGGTTGCTGTTGGCTGAAGGCTTGTGGTATTAAGGAACTGTTAAGGTGGTGAGATTTTGGGGTCATGATTGACTTGTACTGCACATTTGCCTGATCATTTGTGGAGCAGAGAGGGATGGGTATGGGTGATTAACTTGGGGCCATCATTTTCATCCCATCTTTACAGGCAGAACTTCCTGTTCATTGTTTAAGCATCACAAAAAAGGTGCAATTCTTAAGGTTCACAATGTCAGAGTTATTTCCTCATCAGAGTGCAAAAAATATTATCAAGAAAATAGGGGAATCAGCTTTTTAATTCCCCTGGGTGTTTACTAAAAACGAACTGGTCATTTTCTTATTCCTCTGGATGTGGCTCCTTAGGAAGAAGTTGGAGAGCAACACATGGAAGCAGCTGCATAGTAGCACATAATGCCTATGTTCTGCGCTGCATTGACATGAAAGGTTACCGTTGTCCTCCACCTCCAACTGAGAGGTCTGGAGAGAAGAGAGGTCTCCATGGATCTTATCAGAGCAGCACATAGAGTAGAACAGCGTTCCGCTTCCATGCCTCTCCCACCCAGCCACCCACTCCCCCCACCCCCAGCCTCTACTGTTCCACTGACAGCTGCTGGCTGTTTGAGAATGAGCTGAAGACAGATATAGGGAACGGCATATTGCTACGACAAGCAGAGGGCCTGGGTCTCTGTGTCATCAGTTTCTTATGGACCTATAAAATGCAAATTGTACACTTTACTGTATCCATAGGATGGGCTTTTAGATGACACTGGGGATACTTTTTCAGTATGAGGATGTTTCAAAGATGATGCCTATCATTGATCCCTTATCTCCTATGCTGTGCAGATTATGCAGTATGCAATACAATAGCTGTAGGATCATTTTCCGAATACATACTGTAGCGAAAAACACCCTCCTGAGAAGTTGGTATCTGTTTTTGGTTCCATCTCTTTCCCCTACAAATGGAACTTCCAGAACATGGTCAACTTCCAGGACATGGTCTTCATGTGTACATTTATTTTTGATCATCTCTCCAAACCACACGTTATGATACAAATAAGCAAACATTTTTGAGATACCAGAGTGTCTTGGCAGGACTTGCTAACAAGAATTGTTTCATAACAGAGACGGGAATTGAGCTGCCAACTGAATTATTGATATGGCTGCGTATTGACCTCCCACAGATCGGGGCACAGAGTTCATTTCTAGAAATCTCTGGCTGTACACTTGCTGTGATGAGACTCATCCAACTCAACACCAACAGTCTGAGCAATATGTGTCTTGGGAATTTCATTTGCATACCAAATCACTGAACTGACAAACAAACATTTAATTAAACATTTGATTGGTGTGTCATATATGACATACAATGTAATTCCATTCTATTCACAAATGTCATGGATGGGGAAAAGGATGTTGAAAAAGGTTACTAAAAATTCAAATGAGCAACCGATTATAGATGTGTGAAACCTGGATGAAAGTGGGTTTAAATTGGCTTTTTCTCCTGTGCATGGTGTTTGGTGCCAGGGTTGGGAGTTTGATGCTCCATGGGGGGCCAGTAAAATAATGTGCTCACTATTGAATAAAGGATAGTCTTCACAAGACTATTGAAAAGAAAGAGAAAACTAACTAGTACTGAGCAGAAACAGTGAGCGGCAAACAAAGGTTTATCATCCCTTTCTTAAAAGGCCTTGTAATATTATTTTAACTACATATAGGAGACTACATTGGAGTCTATGCAAAGTCTTAGACCACCTGAGGAAATTGATTGAATTCTTTTTTTCTGAGCATAAAGTGTTTATTTGTAACTAATTTAACCTAAAAAGTAATGAAAAGAAACAGTAAACTATTCCTTAGAATGTTAAAATCAAGCAATTAACTTCAGGATACTTTTTATTTTTTCTTGTTGAAATTGTTCAAATTCTTCAAACTTGCAGGATTTGCCGTAACTCTTCTATGGATGCAGTTTTTTATTATTTTCATACCCTATGGATCCCAAACAGCTTCAGATATGTTGAGGTTGGGTCTCTAAGGTGGCCAATCTACTGTGAGTGTTCCATCTTCAGATTTTCCCTCCAGCCAATCTTAATGATTTTTACCGGTTCTCGGGTCATTATTGCTCTGAAAGATAACGCAGCCTTCCAAAGTCCTCCAATGTCAAGGTGCTTTCAAACACCAACCTCTGGACACTTAATTTCAACCAATTTAGCCATAAGAGATTTCAACATTTGTATATTCACCCCCCCTACGGAAATCTAAATAAGGCTATATATGGCTAACTATATTGCTAACTCTATTGCAATTTCTGGAAGTTTATCGTATCTATAAGCATTACTTTAGATAAAGTATTGCATTATATACTTTTGATCGCATTAGATATAGATTGGAAAATGTTACGTTCTATTTTTGGATGAACCATGAAATCGCACCTCCTTCCTTACATTTTATAACTTAGGGATTTCTGTGTCAGTTTGGATGATAATAACTGTAAGCAGTAGCAATACCAAGGAGCAAGCATTATCATCCCTCAAATAAATGTTTTCATAGACAGACATCAGTTTTGAGACCATGAATGTCCCCTAACACCTAGCCAATTTGCTCCTTATAGCACAAATGGCACCTGGTTAGTTTAATGTATGGTTTAAGCTACTAAACGCTTCCACTTATTTAGGTTTTTCTGTGCCAATTATGCAACTGTCTCTTCTCTTTTCATACTTCCCTTGTCAAGGGGGAAGGGCTGCTTATTGCAATTAGTAGGCTGTATGAGGCTTTAGTTATTCATTTTCTTCACAGTACACAGTGCTCCCTGCTGCGCTAAGCCTTACAGCCAAACCATCAACCTTGGCCCAGCTGGTGGGAGTGTGTTTTACCTTGAAACACAGCAATGCAGAAACTCTGACTGGTTATCACATAGTTTCAAATGAAACAACAACATACACCTGGGGAGATACTCTACCCAAAATAATACTGATACCAGGGGATCCCAACTTATTTTCCCAGGGGCCCTCCTTTTCACTTATGAAAAATATCCTTGACTACATCGTAGCTCTGCTTTGGAATGTCAGAGACAAGTGTTCCCATGTGCATCACATTTATTACAATTTTTTTCTTATATAAAACTGGTTCTTTGGACAGTAAATGCTAAAAGTCATCAATGTTATTATTATCATCATATATACTGTGCATCCAAGTAAATTCCAATAGAAAAGCTGAATGTTGCTTTTTTGTCTTGACAAAATTTTAGCAATCTACTGAAGCTAGTGATACGAGCTTTTGCCAGTCTGCATGGCAACCACTTTTGATACAACGTATATTCAGTCCATTTACATGGCAACCACTCAAAAAGAAAGTCTGTGATAACATGACAAAAAACTAATTACTGACAACCAGATTTTGTCCAGGGTATATCTTTTAGTTGCGGAATTTAAATGAATGCCTTTACCTATTAATATAACTGCTATTAAATGGTCCTGTACTCACCCCATTGAACAGTGGCATTCCACATTGGAATTGCAACCCGTTGGATGGTAACCTTACACAATACAACTGGTGATACTTAATAATGGCCTTGAAACTTTGCCAAGATCTGAGTGTGAATATAATGTGAGTGAAGACATCCTATCTTATACATTTCAGATAATTGTTTTCTTTATTAGATTGCCCAGATAATTGAATGTTATGCTTTGACCTTAATTAGCTTTGGATATGCATTGTGCAACTTTGGCGGACGTGATAAAGCCTAGGAGATAGCTGAGAAAGACCATGTCCAATGTTCCAGTTGAAGGCAACGGTGAAACAAAGCCCTGCGTGGCCATTCATAACAGAAATGGTTGCACATGGGGGAAAAAGCGGATGCTGTGCTCCACATAATGAAAGTCATGAATAAAATCCATACTTGCTGTGTTCAATTGCAAATAGAAAAAAGAGTACATGGTATATAGTTCTTCTATAACCAGATCTCAGTGGTATTGATTCAGTAGCCTAAAGCAGTAGCATTAAATAATGTTTACTGGGTGTAAGCCCATTCTCTCAATGCTAGGTTAAGGCCATGGCGGAGATCAGACATTGGATAAGCAGCCCTTTGTTTTGAATGTACTGTGTGTGTAGTGATCTTCTGTTCAGAAATAACTAACACTGTTGTCTACCATATTACCTCTCCCAATTTTTGGCCACATAATTTAAGTTCTCAGTAGCCTTTAAGGATTTTATCTTACAATTTGTATTTGATGCCACTCAAGTAATCATTTATTCCGTTCTTGAGTCGAGAACAGAATAAATGGTTAATTCTTTAAGAATAGTTTTGATTTCTTTGACTTTAACTCTTTTTTACCTGATTATATCTGCAGTCAAACCGGCCTCTCCTTTTTCCATTCCATTGGAAAAGGGACTTTTCATTTCCCAATGGCACCCTATTTCATTCCATAGTGTCTTTCTTTTGACTATAGGCACAAGTCAGTAAACTAAATAGAAAAAGGGTGCCATTTGGGACACAGAGTTTACCGGTTAACCAGGTCAGGCCAGGGAGTAGTGGAAAGACAGAACATACAATAAGAATTTTGACCCAAATCCTGTCTTGTTCATCAGCTGGTCCAGTCTGAGAAGGAGAGATAGAGATGAGAAGGTTTGTACTGACAGTCTGTTTCAATTGTGCAAACACCCTCTGATGAATATTTCTTGCTTCTGGGAAATGTAGTAATAGAAATTGTTCAGAGAGCTACTTTTTAACCCTCTTATAAACAGTGTTTGGACTTTCCTGTTCCCTCATTTCTTTGGGAAATGTAATGTTTACGTGGTGTTTTTTGCACAGCCGGGTCAAGGTTTATCCAATTGGGGCTTATTAAATGGGGTGAAATGTTCAGAGAGATGCAGAAAGAAAAGTGATAAATAAAAGACAGCCTCCATTATATGTCATGTTTGTTTGTCTGCAACACTGTGAAAGTTCCACACTAGTGAGTAAACCCAGTATTGTGTTGTTTACCAACCGCTACCTCCCACAGACACAGCTGACCCAGAATTCCAAATACCAGACACCCCAGTGGGAATGTTTACTTCAAAAGAGGAGTGTATTAGCATTACCATACAGATTGACATTGTACTGCATGATTTCCAGTGTATGTGGTGTGGCTGTTGCAAAATCCACAGCACAAATACCTTGAATGAATGCTGATAAACCGAGAGGCTTGGTGCAATCCAAGCAGAGCAGAGCTGCAGTGAATCTGTGTAACCCATTTGATTTCCAGAAAGCTCAGGGGCACGTACATTTCTCTGGTGTGATGCGGGCGACTTCAGTGATCCGTGGAGTATTTGCAGTGATTGACCAGATGTTTCGGACATCAGAAGCAATGAATAATTAATGAGGCTGAGAATCGTCTCCCACTCGCTGTCAGAAAAGAGAAAATGAGTGTTTTTGTCTGCAGGATGATTATGTTTCCGATGTTCCTGTCTTGCTGAATGTCAATAGCCTTTAACCTGGAGTTAGATATTTTTTTACAGAGATAAAGCAGTTTGATTTGTTTGGGTAGAGAAAATTGAAATTGTGCTCCATAGCAGTATAGCTGCTGTAATGGCATGCAATTGGAGAATAAAAAGCTTCAGAAATTACTTTTATTTGACCAAGATCTGTAATGGATGAACAGCAACAACCTGGTATTGTGCCCTGATATTAAGTAGGAGATGCTGCCGGTGAATAAGCCCAGTGGCCCTCTTTCTTTAGGAAATCGGTATGTTTGTTTATTATCTCTTATTATCTCTTAAGCTCTTATTGGAGAGCATGAAAAACACATTAGGTGTCTTTTGGTTTTATTGCTGGGACAAATGTGTGGTTCCGTCCTTATGGTTGTTCTTTGACAACCTTTAGGGTCTCAAAGAATAGACATACAAAATATAAAATCTACTTTTAGCCTACAGTTCCCCACTGGGCTTGTATGTAGATATACGTAGAAGTAAAATTTCATGGATGACATCAATTACAGTCTTGAAATGCCATGGACTTGTTTTTGGTGAGAAACAGAAAATTGATAAACCATCTTACCTTCTATCTGAAATGTGTACTGGCATGTATGAGAAATGCATTTCAGCACACATTTTCAATGACAATCCTGAGTAACAAAACAAGTTGGTAACATTTTATTTTGTGAGTCCCAGAAGTGTGCCTGTAGAGGCTCTGTAGATTATCTACTGACAATCAGTAAAATTTTAACTATCTACTAACCCTTAACCTAACCTTAAACTTTATTCTAAACCTAACCCTTGCACCAAACCTTCTTCTAAACATAGACCTAACCGGAGCAGTATCAACAGATAGTTTGTTGAATATTTTACCATCTACAGAATATCTATAGATGGAAATTGGGACTCTCAAAATGAAGTGTAACCAACACGTCTGTAATTAGCTTTATAAAGATAGGATAAGGTTTACGGTGGTTCAATGTTCAATGCACCTACTGTATACATTCAGGTTTATATCCAGCCAAATATGATTTCAGCCAAAACATTCTCTCTTTTACTACTACTATCTGTCTAATAAACCCTAACAATTCCTAAATAAATCTTTCAATTACACAGAAAAAAATATATGAAACACAATTTTCCAATACATCCACAATTGTTGTGTTATGGATACCATAATATTAAAAGTCAGTGACCATGAAAGACAGAATTGTAGGTAGTGTAATTCTTTGATGAAAGTTGGCACTAGGGATACATTTAAAAATTATCCATGTAAGTAGCATGTCATTTTATTTTTTAATAGCGCAGGTTAACCTCCACGTGAAATTGCACAGATACAGGATGTGAGTTGTTCTGCTCTGGGATCTGAGTAACGGAAAGCAAAAGAAAAACACAGGGGAACGTGAAGAGAAGCAAGGCAGGATTACCTGGGGTTGCTTCAGTATCTGTTCCACCTTGTCAGTTAACACCTGGATGTCAAAGACATTGTCTGTGTCCCAGATGGTCCCAATCCTCATAGGGCTGAGTGCAAAATGAAAGCACTATATATGGGATGGGGTGATGTGCAAAATATCCTTGCTGTACATGCCTCGATCTAGTCAGTGAATGAAGATTACTTTAAAGAGATAATGTGATCCGAACAAGGTGACATGATTTGTCATTCATCTGTGCGGGTACGTGATCAACATTAAATCAAAATGTAATTTGTAGTAATTTCATTCTAATGGTCTATCAATAGAGGGCAAATGTTACCAGCAATGTCAGTACCTTATTAAACCGGTAGATGGTATTAAGATTAGGTCGCTCTTCTCACACATACACTTGCATGCACACACACACACACGCACACTGTCTTCTCAATAGAAAGGAAGATATATGGAGAGTAAAGGCCATAGAGCCGAAATCAGAGCTATGAATCACACATGACCTTGTGTCCAATTGCCACCTAGCTTAAGAGTGTCCCAAATTGCACCATATACCCTTTATAGGGAACCATTTTGGCCAGTCGTAATACACAGGTTAAAACTTAAGTAGGGCACTCTATTAGTGTGTCCCAAATGGCACCTTTTTCCCTTTATAGGGCACTTTTTTTGGCCAGTCATAATACTCAGGTTGAAACTTAAGTCAGGCACTCTATTAGGACCAGGTTGCCATTTGAGACACAGCCCTAAGCCGCCCTCTCTGCACAGCCCATCTCACTTTCTGGTGGCCGCCCCACCGGTCTCAGTAGTAGGCTTGCTCTTCCTGGTCCAGCCCTGGGGACAAGCGACAGGGCAAGTTAGACGGACCACTTAAATGCCCATGTTTGGTTCATTTATTTGTTTGCAATGATCATGCTAGTCATATTTCAATTCAGACTTGTCTGGGTCACAAGTTATGTCCTATTCCCTATTACGAGTAAAAGCTTTTTACCTAAGTCAAGTGGGCCCTAGACAAACAGACCGCTATGAAGTGAAAGTATGTCATTTTATGGTTATGCTGGCTCCCCTTGCCAGTCATTTAAATGATACCTGTAAAATATGTTCCCTCAAACAGGTACAGCTAAGCTGGAGTAACATGATGACTTATTCTGCATAGTCAGTACAACTGTCAAGAGGCTGTTTGAGAGACAAGAGGCTATTGGACATGATTTACCCTACTTGTTGCCAGGAAACCCTCAGATGACAAAAGCTTGGCTTTGTTCTGAAAAAAGAAAAAGCTCTGGAGATTAAATGTCCTCGTTCTCCTGTGCTATCTCTATCTGTTCTCAACATACTGGATTATCTTGTTAAATGCTTCCCCCTTTCCTCTGACTCGACACGGTGCCAGTCTCTGATGCTTGCTGTGTGTGTTTTTTTAGCATTAAGCTACTCCCTAGTATTTTTATTTTGCTTGCTTTAAATTCCATCTTTTATGAAAATGTATATAGTTTGTGTCAATGCCATATGATTAATGCTTTTATAACCACAGCATATTATCCATACATTTGCTGACTTTTTGTTGCATACAGTCTAAAAAAAGATTTCTGACAGCTAATTAATTCCTAGAAAAGAATTTCTGCATTCTCCTCCCTCTCCAAAGCTATTGAGCGTTTCAGGTGTTTGTTGGAGCCAGACAAAATGAATAAACTGTCTATAAATCTAAAGCTGTGGTATGATGATGTTACAGTGAATTTGAAAAGCTGAGAACTAGTGGGAGTGCAAAACAAATAAGCATCTGTCAGTCATTTCTAAGGAAACCTCTTTTCATTTCTTTTTCCCCCGATCTCAGAAATATGCTTTGATTCTTCACTTTTTCTCCACACAATGAAACTTTCCCTTCATTTGATAGGGCCTATTGCTCAAGGTTAAAGATATTTTAATACTTCCAGATCTTTAAATGTCTCAACCTCTCAGGTGTGTTGTTTTGACCAATGCAGATATGTGCTTGTCAGATTGAGTATCAGTCAAGGAACTGATAAACCTGTTCTCTTTATCAAATGTTGAGATTGGATCCGAACGACAATAATATTTTTTCCATAAGAATAATAAGACTGTCTTGATGGATGGATCACATTGAATTCTGCAGTCAATCACAACAGTATCAAGGAGTAACAAGCATACTATGCTTTGATTGTAGGGATGGAAAAAAATGATCTATACCAGAATGTTGTTAATAAGTCACAGTAACATACATTAATTCTTAATGATTTTGGCTATAGGCACAGTTATTAATGATGAAAATGAAGATTATGTAATTTAGCCACTATTGTTGTGTTTTGTGCTTAGAGAAAACTGTCATCCCTGCAGTACCAGTAAGCTTAAAATTCAGCAGTTAATAACTAGACATGTGACAAATGTGGTCAAAAATAATAGCAAACATGTAATATATTATTGCAGTATTAAGCATTACTACTGTATTTAAAGTACTATTTGAAACGCATGTTTTAGGCTCCTTGAGTGTGAACGAACTGATTTCCTCACACAGATGTACTGGATGTCCACAATAGATCATCAAAAGTGTTACATTTACATGATCTGGTCAGGTTTAGCATATGCTTGCATGTACTGATTAATGTACTCATAATAACATTCCTCTTCACGGCAGCTATTAATAAAGCACCACAATGAACCAATGTCATTACCGGCCACATGACGATTGCCTCGTCTTTCTGAAAGGTTGTTTCATCCCAGATGTCAAAGAGAAAAGACCCCTTTCAGTCACCCCTGCCAGCAGTAGCCATAGAGGATGACTATGATTCTATCAGCCATTAAGTTCTGTTCCCTAGATGTTTACTTCTGTGGGAAATGGCCTCTGGCTGCAGTAATGCAAATGGTGATGACCATGATGATAATAATAGCTCCAATATTTGGAATTGTACCTGTGGGACCAATCTGCATAGGCCTAAGTGGTTACCTAATGAAACATGATTCTTTTTAGCGCCACATTTCGCACCTGTAACAAAGTTAGATAAGGACCAACTGTGTTGAGTGAAAATGTAAATGAGAGAATCACCTATTAAAAGTGAACTCAGTCAGAGAAGGAGGAGATATCATAGCCACGAAAGCAATTGACCTGGGTTTAATAGGGCACTTAATCATGTGGTTCTTAACGTCCATGCCATTCATTCTGCTTTCAACTGTGAGGGAAAGGGACAATGATCAACAAACAGCAGTATCACATACTGCCTCCCGCTCCCTTCCTCAGTGAAAGAGCAGTACTCAGTATCTATCTCAAAATGGAGCCCTTTTCACAATAACCCAGGTCAAAAGTAGAGCATTATGAAAGTAATATGGTGGCATTGTCAGACGAGTAAAAAAGCACACGACATTCATGCGGTTGGGGTAATAACTCTGGGCATCCTTGTGGTGCAATAGCTTTTACTATTCACATGCCTGGCAGAGATCTCTTCCAGCTTCATCACAGTGCAACCCGCTGACTGTGCTCTTCTCAAGCTCATGTTATAGTCCCTGCCCTCCATCCCCCATCCCACTTGATCATGAACTTTCCAAAACTTGCAAAGTTATGCATTTTTTGAAGAGCCTACAGCTTCAAGAAGATAGGATATACCAAGCAAATCTGACAGTAAAATGGAGGCATATTGGAGTAGTAAGCAGATTTTAAAATGTTTCACTAGACGGATGGAGAGGACTGCTATCTCCAAATAGACTCTTAAGTACTGGTACACTGTGGTCTCCATGGTTTTTCTGGTTTATAAACTGAGGACTGGCCATTGCCATCTGTGCCCGTTCATAGTACACCAGTTTGCACTGATATTATTTCTGACTGAACATGATTCACTTGCAGTGTTGTCTTGATTATTGCTTGAACTGTCACTATAATTATATTTTTGTTGTGATCTATTCAAAGTACCTATTGTTGATGCAGCATGTGTTTGCTACAATACTGACTGAACATGAATTGTTCTCAACGACGAGGTCATGAGGTTTAGTTGGAGGGTGTACTACTCTTTCACTTGTTATGGGCTGGAGTCGGTTGACACCCCTATTATGTCTTCTAAACATTTGTTTGAAAGGTAGGACTTGTCCAATGTAAGGATATTTAAGGTGGATGATATTGCGGCTGTTGTCTCCCTCTGAAATTGATATGTTGAGTTCCTAACAAATTGAGATTTAAAAAGGGATTGTTCAGAAAATTGACCATAAAGTGACCATTTTCAGTGGTCAAGAACCATACAGAGGCTCTCAATGTCAATTCAGATTCTGTGCACATAAGTCGAGTCCCACTCCCTGCTCAATCTCTAAGGCTATTTTTGTCCATCCAACTGACAGATCAAGTGGCACTGATCAGCACATCTGCTGCTTAGAGCTGAGGGGGAGAGGGAGCAAAACTGAAAATCATACATCAATGTGTCACCAGACAGGATTGTTCGACAACCCCTGGGGAGAGAGAGAGCTCCCACTACTATGTTGTATCCGTAGGCCGTACCTGGAATCACTTTAGACCGTGTAGGCCTTGAGACAAATTACCTCCATTAACATCATGTGTTTCCTGTACTCGTTGTTGTCCCAAAATAAATTGCAAATACCTGTTAATGTTAAAGATGTACAGAAGATAGCATTTCCAGTCATCTGGTGAGGTCTGTATCTTAAGTGTTTACAGTTGACCGGAAACAATTTGAAAACAGGTACTAGATAATGAAATGTAGCGGCATTAAATGCTGAAAGTGGTCTCTCATTAGCCATTTGTTGCAGCTGACATGACAATGGCAGGGCATGGGACTGACAGATGGGGCTCTGGCATCATACCTCTGGGAGCAGGTGAAGCTGCCTAATTGGACCGGCAGGACCATACAGTACCAGTGAAACAGAGGGGAAGAACCGCCATGGCCCTCCAGAGCCCTTGTCATCATAGATGTGTGTGTGTTTGCATGCATACATGCGCGCGTGTGTGTGTGTGTTTGTGTGTGTGTGTGTTTGGGTGTCTCTGTGTGCAGGGCTGAGGGCCTGTATCCGCTTGCTGGTGTTGGGTTGTATGGATTGGAGAGGTGCTACAGCACATCAACAAGTGCCTGTCAAAGGGTTCCTCTTCATTTTTCTTCTGATGCTGCTGATGCCTCTGAGTCTCAGCCCTGGTCGGAGTGTTTTACCTCAGGCCAGGCACTGATTGGCTGCACCTGGTCCAAGATGGTCCTTTGAGGTGCTGTGATGCAACCTGGTTTCAACTCCCCGAGCTGTCAGTCCAGCAGTAATGTGTGGAGTAACATAACTACTGTATGGGAAAGTAAGGATGTTTCCCCCCTCGTTTCTTTTATGTGCACTCATCACATTTTTTCTTACTACCCCTTGTCTGCTTCCTTAGGTGAATATCTGTTTTTTTTATCGTATTGGTCTGAATCCTGGCTGCTGCTCAGAGGGGGAACTCTGGGCTGATCATATGTAGTGTACCATATAGGATATTGGGTGACATTTGGGACATAGTCACGTTGGAGTTCTCCTGTTTTATCTCTTCAAATAAAGCTTTACAAATAAGCTCTATAAAAGGACCCTGTAGTCATGCTAGCAGGCTGTCGTTAACCGTGATCTACTGTCCTAATATAGAGGGATGTGGGTTGGTCTTCAGTGCCACTGTGGGAAGCAAGTCCATACTATTGGACAGTAGGTGCTTGTACTGTTTAATGGTGAAGGAGTTCATTGCGTATCATCTGGGGTGTAGACAAACCACTCTAGAATATTTGTTGGTATGAGTAAAGAAAGACAGGGAGGAATTATAAATCAGGTGGAGGCGGAAGATAGTGTCCTACCTTGAATATTTAGAAGATGATTCTGCTGTAGATTATTCGAGCATGATTACAGTAAGCCAGCAGATATAATAATAAAATGTACGCATTTGCTTTTGTCTTTAGAAAGTGAAGCTCATGCTCAACTGGATTCAGATAGGGTGATTTACTTGCCCAGTCAGGAGCATTCTACATTTTGGCTATGAATCATTCCTTGGTTGATTTAAAAATAAAATGTTTAACTGTAACTGAGGTTATATCTTGTAAAAGCGAAATAATTTCATGCTTGTTTTATTGTTTAGAAGTAGAACAGGAATTGCATAATAAGTCACCAGTTGTCCTCAAGTTGATGATATGATTATCAATTGGAGTAAGAAAAACAAATTGGCCTTCCACTGCATTGCAGATTTATCGAGCCCATCGAGACACTCTGATGAATGCTTCGACATATCTGTGACCATTATTTTCCAAGATCTTCAAAACGTCAATAATGTTTTCTCTGAGATGCCTCAGGCGACGATATCCATTAATGCTTTATATATAGCATGTTATGCATATTTGATGAGAAAACACAGATGTTAACTAATGACCACCCTGCAAAATATCAAAGATATGATGGCAAAGGAAACAAAGGGAAAAGAAAAAGAGTACTGTGTAGGGTAAAACATTTTTAAAAAGAGTGGAACATGTTAATTGCCTATCCCCTTTGGATAAAAGTTATTCTAACTTCTATTGATAAAAAGACTTAAGGTTGACCAGCCCCCTAAAAGAAAAAGACAACTAATGAACAACCAGCCATGCTTATGAAACCAAACCATTTGACTGCCACAGGTACAGCACATACCAGTGTGGCTACATCCCAACATTACACCTAATTCTCTATATAGTGCACATCATTCAACCAGGGCCCATTACATTTGATTAAGGCCCTGAAATACAGAATCTCCTCAAATGCCACTCCACTTTCCAATTCACATTCCACCACATATTTCATTCAACTCATCAATAATAGGTAAGAGAGCTCAGCTAAGTGGCGGATTTTTGAGAAAGTAGATGGCGTCCCTGCACCCCTGTGAAGGAACTGGGAGGCCTGGGGCGGGCGAAGAGCATGGCGGCCATACTGCTCCTTCTGTCTGTCTGTCCCGGCTAATGAGGCAGATGTCAGGTAGGCCAAAGGAGACGCTCCTCAAAGCTACAAAGTGGAAGAGAGGGGAAATTGGGCCTGCCGATATAATTGGCACCTGATGTGTCAGACAACTTGGATGCACTAGCTGACATTCATTACACTTAATAATGCACTCCGCTCCTCACTTGCTCCCCTCGCCCCGTATAACCAGCTGCCTGGTGAAACCCTAATGCCATTAGGCTTCAAAGGGCCTGTGTCAAGCCCTCCTTTTGACCGTGTCTTCTGCTCTGTAGTGGCAAGAGGACTGACTGACTGCCTGTCTGTCTTTCTGTCACTCCTCACTAGTCTGAGACCTTTACCATGGAAGATGTTTTGCCCAGAGACATGACTAAACTGCTGGAGCAGCGATAACATATTCAGAGGTGTCTTTTAAGTCTCAGATCTCATTGTTGGTATCTTAGAGCCACTTATCTGGCTGAGCTCCCCGAGTCTTCATGTCCTGGGCTGGCAGGTTACCTAGCCTGCTGCCGACGCCTGCTAGTGAGGCATGTTGCCTTTGTCTCTGCTGCCAGGGCAGTCCAGCCAGCACCCAGCAGACTAGTGTCCCTGACAGGATGCGAGGAGAATGTCAGCCGAGTGAACGTACGCCGCGTCCGGAGCTACATCCTCTCATTTGGCTTGCTTTGTCTGCCAGCCTGTCCTTTCCAATCAGGCTTGAGTTCGCTGGTAGTGCTGTGTGTGCAGGAAGTGTGTCTGGGGAGAGCAAAGCTCCTTCAGCTCAAGGATCAGAGGCCCACTCCTCTGAAAAGAGAGAGCTCCGTCTCCTATTCTGCCTTTGCCGTGTTTTCCTTGGGTTGAGGTAGAGGCTGACTTGGGCATTTATTTTTATGCCCTGGCAACGCTTTCTAAATTGGAAAATGTACACGTTTTGGGTTTGACTTATCTTGTGATCATTATGATAAACAGGACATGTATTCATCTGTTAAGTCTGTATAGTACAAACATTTGATTCATCAGAGGTTGGACACATTATACATTCATAGGAGGGAAGTAAGGGGTTTGCTGATAATTTCCCATGAAACTTAACAGAAACAGAGCAGTCGTTGTTAGACAAAGAATGGTTGTAATGCTATTCATGTAACATCAGCGCAAAGTATTATCATGAATAATGATAGCTGGCCTTTTTAATGAAAATGAAGAAACTCATTTTCCCTGTAATAAATCTGTTACATCGATGGTACATAATCTGTCAATGCTTGTACCTATTTTTGAAGGTACTCACAAGCGTCCCAGTATACTTGTATTTCTTCAATTCCTGCTATCTTTATATCTGTTTTCTTATGAACTATTTTTGAAGTTAGCGAGGAAGAATATAATGCATTTGTCAATATGCTATTTCATCTCTAAAAATTTTAATCTGTGCTATTTGAAAGGCAAATGTTTTCTTGTGGAATGATTTATGATGTATGTATTCTCTTGTGAGTATAGGGTGTACATGATAGTTGAGTATGTAATTGCAGGGGGAGGTTTCAGCCCATGCAGGGAGAAAAGTAGATCCTCTTTTCTTTTTAATAGATGCACAACGAAGACAGTCAGCAGACTGAATCTCTTGTCTGCAAAGTGGAGTCATGGAGCCATAGATAAGAGCTACAGTGTGTTGTTTTATTCATCTGGCTGTATGTGTTGCTAGATGCTGACCAGGGTTAGTTTGTATTGTGTTTGCATAGATCGGAGTGTAATGAATTGCCGTTACTTCTCTCAAATTTCTTGCACAAATCTGTTGACATCCCTGTTTTGAGCATTTCTCCTTTGCCAAGATAATCCATCTGCCAATCATTGAAATTGTTACATGTTGCATTTACAATTTTGTTCTGTATAGATCATCTTTGCTACAACAGATTATTTGAAAAAATACATAACGATGTACAACTGTAAACGTGTTTCTACAGCTCCCCTAAAAAATTGCTGCCCTGAATTAAGCTCACAGTATCTACAAAGCTCAGTGGGAGAACACTTTTAAAAGGACAAAGCCATGCTCACACACATGCATGTACATGGGAATTTTTTAATAGATTGTTGGGACTAAGGCTTAAAGGGGGTGAACAATGTTAAATCGGCATACATATAGAAGAGCTCTGTAGCAACTGTGAAAAATTGCTATTGAATTCAGGCATCTTCTCATTTGCTCTCTAAAGTAGGTTTATAAGTTTATCAACTTCCAAAGAAGCACAACTTTTCCATGTTTCCAAATTATTTATAAATCTCCAATTTGCGATTATGCTGTTGCAACAACTCAGCGGTAGGTGTGGGACAATTGAAAATCAAGACAAGCTTTCTCCGAGCACATCTTGCTAAGCCTTTCTGAGTCTTAAGAAACTCCTCGCCCAACAAGGACGTTTGTGATGCTGCAAGATGCTGCTCCACCAACAGTTCCACCCACGTCTCCAATTAAGAACTTTCTGATCGAGGTGGCGAGTGGTGGTATTATGACGTCAATATGTTAGAAATTATTTTCTTTCTTACCCAAACCGTAATCCTAAACTTCACATTGTTGCTGTTCTTCGTACTTACTGTCAGACAAACTAATTTATACAAGTTCAAGGTAGGATATGGTTTAGCTTAGCACAATTGCTAAATAGTCTTTGAGAACACTTTGCATCTACCTGCTACAAGCAATATCGAAATTATGTATTTGTAAGATTTAGGACACATGCCATCATATTAACACATTTTGAAAATAAATGTTACAGATTTTACATAAAATAAATATTCTATTTTCCAGGCAACAGAAATGGCACTGCACAGTAGCAATGACTCAAATATTATTCAGGCTGTGTTAAAATTGTTTTCTGTTTTTGGTGGAATCACTTCCGAAAGATTTTTTTGCTAGACAGTGTAAGGCAGGGGTGTCAAATCGGTTCCATGGAGGGCAGAGTGTCTGCAGGTTTATGGTTTTTCCTATAAATTGGTTCCCAGTTCAGACCTAAACAACCAGGTAAGGGTAGAAACTATCCAGTGAGAGACCTAATTAATCAATCAAGTACAAAGTGAGAGCAAAAACCTGCAGACACTCAGCCCTCCATTGGGGACAATGGATGTGGACTTCCAAGCAAATGACCACTGTTCAATCCTTGTTGCTGACAAAACAAACTATGCCTTAGGATTTGTTCAGGATAGACAAACATTTTGCTGGCTACAAGCTTCATTAGCTATGTTACAGCAAACCTATAGTTAAAGTTTTTATGGTTATATTGTGACTATTTATGGTGGATTTTTTAAGTATGCATCCATGCATGCTCTTTGGGTTAACAAAGATCACAATTACTTGCACAGTAAAAGAGTGGTTCCATGATTCTCTCGTCTTTTAACTTGATGAAATAGTCAGTTATTGTCACCTATATTGATAGTTATTGCATCGATGTCATTCATAAATAAAAGAAAAATTTACATTATTGTGCCATGAAATTGAAACTTTGGCTTTGTAAAATTCATCTTCAGTCTCGCCAGCTTTTGCTCAATTCGTATGACTCTTCCAAGTATTTAGTTAGCAAGCCTATTACTGGCAAATAAGCTATTAAAACGGTCAGTGGCAAAAGTCATACAGTTCATAGCTGCTATTTGTGGTGGAGATAAATCTAATAAAAAACATCATCATTTTAGTGGCGTACTGGTTAAAGACACAGCCTGTCACGTAGGAGGCCCTGGTTCAAATCCAGTGATGGCAAAACCCTTTGTCACTTCGAATCGCAAGCCGGCTGAACTAGGCTTGCCTGGTTCCTTCTGTTCCTTCTTTAAAACCAGCGCCAAACGCCAATTGCATGCATGAATTCCATGGCTGAACAAAAGTGCATCGTGTACCGGCTATTTTACAGCTGTAAATGAAACAATGCGAACTGTGCTGTATGTAGGAAGGTTGTTTACTACTGTGGCAACACCACCGATTTGGTTAAACATATGAAAACCCACCAGAAAGAGGACTCTGAGCTGCAGCAGAAAAGAAGGGAGGGAAATGCCTCAGACAGACCCCCCAAACCAAGACAGAGTTCACTGGCAGTGTCTTTTCCCAGAAGAAAGGAATTTCCAGCTATTTATTGTAGTGGAATTAATTTTTTAGTCAAATCAGATCTTCAGCATTGGTTAATATTACATTAATGTTACATACATTAATTACTAACTGTAATTGGTCATCATTAGCTGTTACTTTTGCAGACTAATTAAATATAGATATTATTCAGACATTCAAATAATTAATACTGCACATTGAAAATAATCTAAATTACCTATTTTATTGGAATTGATAATATATACCTCAAACCTGAAATGGATAAATGTAGTCTTTCATAGGCTATATACCTAATGATTCCCCAGGAGCTCTGCATATTATAAGAAACTCTCCCATACATGAAGGTACATAAGCCGCCATTAATAATAAAAAGCTTTGGTATTGGTATTGACGATTCTGGCCCTGTATTACTTGATGTTGGCTCAAACCCAGATTTTGTGATATCGCACACCTCTAGTGTTAATACTTGTCAGCCTGCTCAGATTTGGCGTATTGATACTTTTACGTCACCACTAGTTCAGTGCAGATAACCTAATTTATCTCCTGAAATGCAGATAACCTAATTTGAGCCAATCAGATTGCAGAGATCTCAGAACTCATTTCATAACTGGAATTCTTAAGTTCTATAGTGGAATGAAACACAAGTTGGATGTTCTGCTGAAATGTACTGTAAGAAGGACTTAACATTACAGAACACAAAGTCTAGACAATGACTTTGAGTGTGTTTGAAGGTTTATCCATGTATGGCACAACAACTGGTTGCATCCAGTTTTGCTTCCCAAAGTATTGTACCTTGCTTTTTAAATGCAAAGTTAATAATCAGATCCACTTATTCCCAAATCAGCTTTGCTTGCCCAACTTAATCTAAAATCCAATATTAACATCAAGTCTGCCAAGACCGCCCCAGTGGTTGTCACTGACTCACATAATAATGAACCCATTCATTTACACATTTTTGCATTCCACACAACCACATGCAGTTTTGACTGGTCATGGATAAGGTCACATAGATCATAAGGGAACATGACTGGTAGTAATCTAGGTTCTGGCTCAAATGGCACCCTATTCCCTTTTCCTGCAATCAAGTGCACCATAAAGGGAATAGGGTGCCATTTGGACCATACGCCTAGCAGCCAAAATGAGTTGGTATTCTTAAACATTGCCTCACACCTAACCTGACTTCCTGCACATCTCTGCTGACTCCACACATCTCTGCTTCTGCAAGCAGACACATCAACACATAATGTAAAGAGATCAGGGGCACTCTTTGTGAAAACGGACCCTCTGTGCTCACACTTGGTGTCAGCGCTCTTTTTCTTTTTTCTTGCCTGTGTGTTTTCCCCATTTTCTTCTCTCTAACTCTCTTTCTCTCTCCCTCTCAGCAGGACACATATAAGAAGGGAGAATGCAGCAGCCAGGCCGGCCTTTGAAAGAGCATATTTGATTACATTCATGTCATATCTGGCTGTAGGGAGGTTGAGCTACTCATACTGTCTGTGCCTATTCCCCAATGCCACCCTATTTTCAATAGAGTGTCCTACTTTTAAACAGGGCCTTATGGCCCCTGATCAACAGAAGTGAACCATAAAGCGCTTATGGTGCCATTTGGGGAAAAAAGCATGAACAAGTGGAGAGAGGAGAGAAACAGGCAAGGTCAGACACATGAACGCAACGCACACATATACACACACACACACACACACACACACACACACACACATACTCTGCCCAGGCTTAATTAGCATTAATCACTTCTACTCTTGTCAATGTTGCCAGCTGCCAATTATCAATGATTATGCCCTGTTAACTTCAGGGAAGGTGACAGGGTTCAAGGCTGGCGTAACACCATAATATTCACTCAGCAGGATTCACTGGTAAAATGATGCTTGGTGATGGCTTTGGAAATAAAGCTCCTCCTCAACTCTTTCTACAAGGCCCTTTTGAATAACCCACTATTACCTGCTATAAGCTACGGTTATTAGATTGAAAATGTACGGAGGGTTTTAGTCAGCTAGGTTTTAATGGTTTTAAATTTGCTGTTTGGGATATATGCAATGTCTCACAGCACATTTTATCATTGGATACACATTATAGCAGATGTTGTTGCAGGTGTAGCAAAATGTTTGTGTATCCGCTCCTAAAGAATTCCGTCAGTTAAATGAAGGGACTCTAATATAAAACAAGAAAAATCCACACAGGCACAAATTGCACATGTATGTGGGTAAATGTGCTGTTATTATGCTGCGTAAACATGACTGTCTATTTGGTGGTACTGTAGCAGCACAAACAGATCATACTTCAGAGATCCATGATGATCGTTGTGGTCTTTTTGCAGCATCATGTAAATGTCCTGGAGAGTGTGGTCAGTTGACCTCAACAACCTTTGAAGGAACATTTTCCCCTAGCTGACATGCTTTGAGGGCACTAGGGTGTTGAATGCCAGGCTGGGTTGATGAACTGCATCCTCACATTGATGATTCTCTTATCAAGTCGGTATAAGACAAGTGCATTGTGTTGTCTTCTGTGGCTCTGTTGGGGCAGTAAAGTCTAGGGTAGGAGTATGTTGGGGGTGTTGACCAGCCTCTTAAAGCACTTTACAATGATAAAGTGAGCACATTCACTTAGTCACCTTGTCATGTTTATGGTCTGGAACAATGGTGGACAAGCAGGTGAGGACTACCTATTGGGAAAGGGAGAGGTTGACAGTAAATTCAGCTGTGTCTACATTTTATCATCCATGAGCAAATTTTACCTTGTCCATTGCTGGGGTGCAGTACTGGTGGTGTCAGTACCTATGGTGTCAGTACCTATGATGTCAGTCCTGGGTGGTGTCAGTACTGGTGGTGTCAGAACTGGTGATGTCAGTACTTATGGTGTCAGCTGTTGAAATTCTAGCAGTTTTGAACCCTACCGTTTCTACTAGCATAATTAGAACTGTGTACACCCCAGGGGAATTGAATAAGGACCCAAAAACAGGGCTCGGCAACAAGGTTTGGATTTGGGACACAATTTTTCAAGTTAATATCTGTCAGGACAGAAGATAATTACCATAAAATCACAGCAAATGGAATAAAATGTTTTACAAATCTAGTTAGCATATTATACATTTAAATATAATAAGATTCTCTATTAAATGCATGCTTTGATTGGAGAAAATCTGTTCGCAATCAAGAGAATATTGCACTGAATGCCTCCAAACAAATGTGGATAATAAAATAGAAAATAGTTTTGGGAAACACTGGACGCAGAATATTCATAGTATTCTACATTTCTCCAATGTCAAACCAGTGTCTTGTCGCTGTGTGCTAATGTTTACATCTTGTGTATCATCATGTATCACATTTACATCATGTGTTTTGTAAATCTAAGCATGTGTTTTAAATAGGAAGAAATAGGCCCTACTGTAACATAGCAATCTTGACGTAAGTCAATTGCTTGAAATGAATTATTTCCAGCACCACATGCTGTCCACCTCCATTTGATGATCCCATGGCTGTGGGTTCATATTTCAGCACTACAAAGCTGACTGCTGCTTGCCTTATGAGTAGCTCTGCTGTCTTCTGCACTCTCTCTCATACAGTTCTGTTAGAAATCAGCTTTAGCATTATTCAGGTGGAATCGCTTGTTTTTGATCTTGTACATTTGTACCATTTTGCATCCCTGCTTTAAATATATATACAGCTCTGGAAAACTTTAAGAGACCACTTCAAAATAATCAATTTCTCTGGTTTTACTATTAGGTATGTGTTTGAGTAAAATTAAATGTTTTGTTTTATTCCATAAACTACTGATAACATTACTCCAAAAATATTGTCATTTACAGTATTTATTTTTAGAAAATAACTGGTCAAAATAACAAAAACATATGAATTTATTTCAGACCTCAAATAATGCTAATATAACAAATTCATATGTTTTACAAATGTTTTAACTAAGGAAGACTTCAGAAACCCATATTTGATGGAAAAACCCAGATTATTAATCACAGCTTTCATGTGTCTTGGCATGCTCTCCACCAGTCTGTCACATTGATGTTTGGTGACTTTATGCCACTCCTGGCACAAACATATAAGTTGCTCTGCTTTGTTTGATGGCTTGTGACAAACAATCCTCTTGATCAAATTCCAGAGTTTTTCAATGGGGTTCAGGTCTAAAGATTGGGCTGGCCATGACAGGGTTTTGATCTGGTGGTCCTCCATCCACACCTTGATTGAGCTGGCTCATGGTGCATTGTCCTGCTGGAAAAACCAATTCTCAGTGTTGGGGAACATTGTGAGAGCAGAAGGAAGGAGGTTTTCTTCAAGGTTAACCATGTACTTGGCTTGATTCCTGCGTTCTTCACAAAGACAAATGTTTCCGATTCCAGCCTTGCTGAAGCATCCCCAGATCATCACCTATCCTCCCCCAAATTTCACAGTGGGTGTGAGACACTGTGGCTTGTAGGCCTCTCCAGGTCTCCGCCTAACCATTAGACGACCAGGTGTTGGGCAAAGCTCAAAATGTGACTCATCAGAGAAAATTACCTTACTCCATTCTTCTATGGTCAAATCCTTATGGTCTTTTGCAAACGTCAGCCTGGCTCCTCTTTGCTTCTCATTGATGAAGGGCTTTTTCTAGCTTTGCAGCCTTGCCCCTAGGAGCCTGTTTGGAACCGTCCTCGCCGTGCACTTCACCCCAGCTGCTGTTTGCCATTCTTTTTGTAGGCCACTTGATGTCATCCTACAGTTGATGAGTGACATTCAAGTTGACGGCCATCTCGGTCAGAGGACAATAGTTTTCACCCTCTGCCAGTCTGTAGTTTTGTTGTCCCCAATGTCTGTTACTTGACCTTATTCTCATGAACTGCCATCTTTGACATTATCAGGATCGAAGCACCCTGACATGCACTGTATCCCTCTGCCAGTAAAGCCAGAATTGAAACCTGAATAGTTATTTTTTTATTCAAATTACCTTTGAGGTACTACTTGCACTGCTTAATATACTATATATAATTAATATGGGAGGCTTTGGGGGTCAATAAATATGAATGGCAGTCCAGTTTAGGCCCACAACGTACCTGTTACTGACCCCTATCCTGTTGTAATAGCATGCTTAGTAATGGACTTCTAAAACATTTGCTTATCTCTTAACTGCTGGCTGAGAAGGAACCTTGGAGCCATGCGTTCTCCCTAGTCTCTGGTTAGGAATGCAGTGAACGATGAGAAAGAGCACCGTACCCCAGAGGGGATAAAGGGGGGATTTAAAACTAATTTGCATTCTGCAATTGATTTCTACCACCATCCTGTCCGTAATGTCACTCATTCTCTTCCTTTAGAGTTTTAATTAAATCCCTGACTGAGTTTGGTTCGGATTGCTGATTTGAAGTCTGAATCAATAGGAGCAAAGTGTCCAAAGATTTGGGCTGTTCAGTAAATCAATTTCAACTATGCTTCCAACCTTGTGCCTCTGAAGATCGGAGGGAGTCCTGTTCCTCTGGGCTCTACACACACTGCTACTGCTGCTGGTGGTGTCCAAGTAGATATTATCACTTCAGCTGTTAGCTAGCTGCCATCCTATTCCGACTCTGTTGCTCACTCCTCTTAATCTTCCATAGGCCATTTTCCCAGCGCTATAGGTTGACGTTGTTTTTCATACAGATAGTAATAGCTGGTAATGCCAGTATCAAAGTGTGCAAAGCCCTTTGAATGGTATATTAAAGCCAAACTAGAATGCAAAAGATTGCATTGTTCTTATGCCATGTAAATGCACAATTTATTTAATCACTTTACCCTACGTGTGTTTACTGCATGAAATAATTTTAAAATCATTCGGATGTAAATTTGATATGCATTTAATTACATCCAAAGAAGTCACCAGGGGCATCTCCATCAGAATATGTTTCACGTCGTCGGTTATCCGGGGATACAAAAAGCAAAGCACCGTGGAGTTTGCTTCAAATTACGGCAGGAATCGGTATAATTGTGCATGTAAAATTGAATGTGGATGTTTATTGGTTTGAGCTTGTATAATGTATGAGCTCATAGAAATATAATATATTATATGTATAGGACTCCCAGGTGCGGTATATTTTATGGTAGTTTCCCCTCATTAGGTATAGCCTCAGGTATGTGCTGTGCTTTTGCATTTTTAAAGAAACCACGTGGGAGCTACAGCGCAGACTTCACGCTCTCAATCTCTTTCTCCCCAGACTGAAGTAATCTGTCAAAAAGGATCAGCTCCTATTGGCGAGGGGTCAAGTGAAATATTAACAAGGAGAGGTCAAATACACCACCCTATCAATTACTGAATGACGTATACATAAATCAATGTTATGGATCTGACAGCTGAAAGGCAAATGCCTCATTATAGGGCTCTGAATTTCACATATTTACTCCATATGTTGGAGAATGTGGAATTTTGGATGCTGGATTTTGGAGCTTTGTGTGGGGTTGTTCAGTCATCAGTATGCACCTGTTCAATTTTGCTTCGTTTTTTGTTCAGATGTATGATTACTTGTGCTCAAACAAAATGGGACTGAAATGTGAAGCCATGATTGTTATTTTAAAGTTTGCTTCTTTGGTAAACCTGCTGGAACATGTTTGACGTGCCACAGTTATATGTCAAGAACATGCAGACATGAGTTTAAATTGGAAAAGCTCTTAATTTTACGTTTAAGAAGTTACTGCTTTGTTAGGAACATCTGCGGACTCATACTGTATATAATAAGTAATTTAAAAATGTTGTTTACTCAAAATGTGTGGTGTCCTACAGTGTGACTGTCCCAGGCAAATCTCAACAAAAAAAAAATAAGACAGGTAGTTGATTCCCCTCGGTCCAGTATGCAGAATGTTGAAACCACTGACGACATACATTTCTTAAATATTCAGACTTTGTAGCATACAACCATTAGTTTTTTTACTTGATGTAAAAAAAAATTTGATTCACGCTTGAATGTCAATCACTCATTGTCTTGTAGACAGTCACTGCCTTATATGAAACAAATAATCAACTAAACTGCTGTTTTGGGAATTATTCGTAATACATTTCAGGACTATAAACAGACCATACTATCCGACTTTAGTTTGTAATTACCCATGGAGTTGTCTGATAATTCGGAGACTAAAACATAATTCAAACACATTGAGGCTGGCTTAGTAGACTGTGGCATGATGGTATTAAATAAGATTTAGTCTGGGGCCTCAACTCCAAGGCCATTTCCTCTCGATCCCACTCTAGGCCTTCGGTATCCCACATCAGCCACCTTGTAAATAAATCAGCCCTGACGACAAGGCTTCCCTCTTTGGAGATTTAATTTACCTCACAACCACTGAGCCATTGCAGGCTATTTTCACATCAGGACAGTATAAGGGAGATAGTGTGAGAGAAAGTGTGCTGGGAGGTCAGGAGGGAGGGGGAAAAATAAGCTATTTTAAGTTAGATTTCCATCTTTGTTTGACAGACAAAATGAGTTAGAAATGGAGCTTTGTCATGCAGTCAGCGTTTGTAATTAGTTTCTGGTCCTTCAATTTAAATGTACCTGGGAAAGAACTGTAGTAATGCCTTTGCCATTTGCTATTGTTGATAGAGTGATGAAACTCATTTAGTATCCAGTGTAGACTCCAACCAACCATATGGTCGAACAAGAAACAGCCTTCTCGCAAGATCAAGTCACCCTTGCAAGAAAACAATATGGTCTACTTTATTACTGTTGCTTGTTATCTGCATATTCCATATTTGGAAAGACTACATACAGTTGGGGAGAACAAGTATTTGATACACTGCTGATTTTGCAAGTTTTCCTACTTACAAAGCATGTAGAGGTCTGTAGGTACAATTCAACTGTGAGAGACGGAATCTATAACAAATAAAACGAAAACCACATTGTATGATTTTAAAATAATTAATTAGCATTTTATTGCATGACATAAATATTGGATCACCTACCAACCTGTAAGAATTCCGGCTCTCACAGACCTGTTAGTTTTTCTTTGAGAAGCCCTCCAGTTCTCCACTCATTACCTGTATTAACTACAACTGTTTGAACTTGTTACCTGTATAAAATACACCTGTCCACACACTCAATCAAACAGACTCTAACCTCTCCACAATGGCCAAGACCAGAGATCTGTGTAAGGAGATCAGGGATAAAATTGTAGACCTGCACGGCTGGGATGGGCTACAGGACAATAGGCAAGCAGCTGTTGGTGCAATTATTAGAAAATGGAAGAAGTTCAAGATGACGGTCAATCTCCCTCAGTCTGGGGCTCCATGCAAGATCTCACCTTGTGGGACATCAATGATCATGACGAAGGTGAGGGATGCCAATGACCATCTGGATGATCCAGAGGAAGAATGGGAGAAGGTCATGTGGTCTGATGAGACAAAAATAGAGCTATTTGATCTAAACTCCACTCGCCGTGTTTGGAGGAAGAAGAAGGATGAGTACAACCCCCCAAACGTGAAGCATGGAGGTGGAAACGCATTTTATACTCTTGCTTTTCTGCAAAGGGGTACAGGACGACTGCACCGTTTTGAGGGGAGGATGAACGACTCGAAACATACAGCCAGGGCAACTAAGGAGTGGCTCCGTAAGTAGCATCTCAAGGTCCTGAAGTGGCCTAGCCAGTCTCCAGACCTGAATCCAATAGGAAAATCTTTGGAGGGAGCTGAAAGTCCGTATTGCCAAGCAAAAGCCCCGAAACCTGAAGGATCTGGAGAAGGTCTGTATGGAGGAGTGGGCCAAAATCCCTGCTGCAGTGTGTGCAAACCTGGTCAAGAACTACAGGAAACTTATGATCTCTGTAACTGCAAACAAAGGTTTCTGTACCAAATATTAAGTTCTGCTTTTCTGATGTCTCAACTACTTGTCATGCAATAAAATGCTAATTAATTATTTAAAAATCAAACAATGCGATTTTCTGGATTTTTTTTAAATTACAGACCTCTACATGCTTTGTAAGTATGAAAACCTGCAAAATCAGCAGTGTATCAAATTCTAACCCCACTGTATGTCAAAAAAAAATTAGATTTACTAGGGGATGTCAAATAAATATAAGTTTCCAATTATAAGTCAGACCAAACCTGTTAATGCCGATAATATACCATATGTGGTGACTTAACATGTCTCAATTAATCTAGTCTTAAATTAAATGGAGCACATGGCACTTTCACTATACGTGACACAAGCATGGCTTTCAGCCAAAAATATGAGAAATAGCAAATTCACTACAAATGAGTGAATTGTGAACAATATTGATGCCTGAAAGGTTTTTTGGGGGATCTGATTGTAGTATGGCAGTTTTGTTAACCTTGTGAACCCTCCAGGATATCAAGAAGTGGCTGTGTTCAAAGGTCGAACTCAGAAGGTGCATTTTACTGCCTTTAGGAGTGAGTAGGCTTTAATGGCTTGGTACCAATCATTTGTTTTTTGGCATTGTTCTGAAAGGGGATATCACCCCTGTAAGACTGTAATCTAACTATCATATTGTGCCACCTAAATATAATTTTTAAGCCTCAACAAACAGTTCCATTTTGGAACATTTCTCACACGCTCTGCAGTTGCAGCTCAACTCTTCCCTTTAATGGTCTAATAGTCTTATTTATAATTTATTTGTTGTACATCTAACTTTATTATGTATACATTGCTGTGATTTGATATTTCTTTTTGTTGGTCCTATTAATTTATACAGTGATTCAGAGAGTATAAAGAATGCAGCTTCTTTCAACATGCAATCACCAGTAGGGCTGGGTATCATGAATCAGTTCCAAGTTGAAAGCGCTTCCAAATTTCCAAGAACCGTGGATTCGAAAATTTCCATTCTGCTTCGGCTCTTACCGTTTGCATTTCAGTCGCATGTTTTACAGTCCATAAAAGTTGCACTAATCTTCTTGCAACTGCTACGCTGACGGCGGACCTAATGTCACGTAACTTCTTGAAGTACGTCAACAAAGCAAGCACCTTAGAACTGAGAAGAGACACTTCAGTTTACATCCTGGACCATGGCTGACTACAGCAAATGCTCAAAAGTTGGCCTTAGCTTCACAATCATTTTAATGACACATAAAATGTAAAACCTGCCATAAAAATATATTGTGCAAGGGAGGAAGCACTTCCAATATGATGAAGCATTTACTTCAACACGGTGTGATTTTTAAGTAATGTACCATGTTTCATGTGTTGCAGTCTCCCAGTTCTATCCACAATAACGGCCCAGATATAGCTAATAGTAGCAACGTCTCACACTCCGGTACATAAAACACAATATGGCTGTCAATCTTCTTCTATAATGCGATTCAAATGTAATTTCTTCTTATTTTAAATATTGGAGTTATATTCGAATATTCATCCTCAAATTTAGCACATCAACTTATTGTCACTTGGACATTAATAGCAAACACAGTGAGCTAGCCAACATGGAGGGTACTGACTGGTGGCAAGCAAACTTTGCTAGCTAGTTAACGTGATAATACAATCCTAACATACATGGACACCAGATTAGCTAGTTTATTATAATAAAGCATAACGTGAGGCAAGACGCCCCCCTTGAGAAATGAGACCCTCCTTACCGGGAAGAGGAATTCTTCCAAAACGGAATGAGAGAGAGATAATAAAGATTATAATTTTGGCAAATATTACAGGTTCACTTAAATAAAAGAAGTAATTCTAGCCATGATAGTTGAGGTATGATGTACATTGTGGTAGCAGGTGTGAAATTCGCACCTGCTCCTGCGAGACAAATAGCATTTGATGTAGAACTCTAGTTTTCTCTAGTTTCTCTTTACTCGTATTTACTCAATAGTTTTTCAAAAATAAAAAATTGCAAATTTGATTGAATTGCCAAATTATTATCAGTTTCCTCTGGATTGTCTCCCTCTTCCTCATGCTGAGGAGGGTTCTCGACCTCCATGATGTCATCCATAGAGATATAAAGGTTGTGGAAATTGTAGCTGGCAGAAAGCACCTTGGGCACAGACAGAGGACACACCTCCAGAGCCCTCAGAAAGATGGCTCTCCAGTGGGTTTCCAGTATACCAACGTGCGCTCAAATACGCTCCTTGCCTTGGTGTCCGTTGAATTGGGCCTCAACACATCCTGGTGTATACATACTCTAATGATGTACACATTTTATACAGTTAGATCATTTGTTAATGCTGTTATTTACTATGTTATTGTGCCAAGATCTGGTTTCATCATGTATAAGTCCAAGTCTTTGATCAGTCTTGAAAACAAGGAGTACTTGGTAGTGAACTCAGACTTTTGGAGCCCAGAGTGTTTGTCAGTTGGCAACCTTGGATTTAAGTCCAGTAAATATCCCTACCAGCAACAGGCTGTCAAAACGGGGTGATGACAGCCACAGGATGCTGCACGCATGGATGGCCACCATCTTCTGAAAATAATTATTTTTGATTTTGTTTAATAAAGGGTTTTAGACCATTATATCATATTGTGTTGCTTATAAATGTGCGTATTTCATCATTCTAAACACCTTAACTCATTGTGAAGTGGTTGATTGTCATTGCTGTACTCTGTAATTTGTGGTCCAAGATTATTTGGACCTTTTCAAAGTGATCTGATTCAGCTTGTGGAATTGGAAACATGCAGTTGCCATTAGGAAACTCCAGTAAGGCGTTTACTTGGTTTGGATACAATTCCATCCCTTACATTGAGAATGACAAGTGACAACATATGATGTATCCTTGCCATCCTCCTTTGTCTCATTCTGACACTCTAGATCAGTTGCCTTCGCTCAGCTCCCTCCTATATACAATAAAGCTCTGAAAAAAATTAAGAGACCTCAAGCTTTTTCTTGATTTTCCAAAAAAGTCAAAAAGGAAGGTTTTGAGTGAGGAACAGAAGGGTTAAAATTAAGAGCACTGCAAATTGAACACTTAATTCAGTCACTCAAAACTTGCCTCTTCAACTTTTTTGGAAAGGCAAGAAAAATGTGCAGTGGTCTCTTAATTGTTTCCGGAGCTGTAGAGTGACTGCCTACCATACAGTACCTGAATCCTTGTCTGTTGCCCCAGTTATTATATATAACCTACCAACTGGTCTGTGGGTAAATTAACCAGCTTGCTTGTTGTCTCTTTCATTATAACTAGAAAGCCCGCTTAACACAGTAACATTAAGTTAGACAATGTCATGTATCCCTCAGCTCCATTCTCTCTTTTCTCTTTCTATTCTCTTACACAGATGAGCTGACATATATTTTCATATTATTAATTGAAATCGTTTTGGTTTGTAATTGCTTTTGTGGATCATTCCTTATAAGAAATAATATTAATTTTGTATACATGAAGGGAAAAAAAGCCTTCCTGAATCCTGTCACCATGGACAGTTGACTGATTACAGCCAAAATGTGCAAAGAAGAAAAGTATGTCAATTTTTACTTGTTGGAATATGTTGTATTTCTTCTCACGCAAAAATATTGTAATAGCGAAATCGGAATCAATGAACTTGAAATAATACCCAACCCTATTCACCAGGTGTGAAAAATGTATTAACTGAACACAATGAATGGGAACATTTGGGTATAATTATCTTAAGTACTAGACCTGATTTGGGATAGCTTAACATTGGCACATACCATCAGATTGATGTTGTCAACACACTGGATCTAAAGGCACATACTACCAAATTTTTCCTGAAAACAGTCAGAATTGATTTTGAAATGTCTGTCAGCATGGGAAAAGTTCAAATGTAGTTTCTAAGGCTCTGGTGCAAAATTTAGATCCATTTTGCCAAAATGGATCAAGTTAAGTAGTGAATCTCCTAAGATTTCTTTGACAAAAATAACACCTAGAGAAAAGAATCAAATTGTTTAGGAAAGCATTGCTGTTTTACCAAATTCATGCTTGCTATCCTCTTGAGTGCTGCAGACAGATGAGTCAAAACCGTAACTCAAACCGTACAAATACATTATTAATTGCAGATTACTACTCAACAATACTAGAGAAATACACATTTAAATAGAATGATAAGGTGAGATATTTCAGATAGGACTGTAACACCTGCTCCCTCAGGATGGGAACAAGGTACAACAACTGTTCAACCAGTGCCCTCTGTTTGTGATAAAGAACGGAATTATAACTCCTAGCACCTGAAAGGCAAGGTTTCCGGTGAGCTTGATCCTTCCATTGGCCTTCTCAAGCAGTGATTACATGATGTGTTCAGTGAGATGGTGCTGTGTAGTTCCTTGTTCCCTTCTTCAGGGAACTGGTGTTACAGTAGTTTCTTTAAGATTACTGTGTATGTAGAAGCAATGTGGGAAGCAGCATTGCTCTTGTTTTGGAAAAAATAAGCATAGCAGAGCAAATGTGTATGGGTGCTGGAGTGGGAGCGGGGCTTGGTGCGCATGGCCTAGAAACTTGAAGCAAGTAGCAGTATGAGAAGATCCAAAATGAACAATTATTACATATTTGTTATATATCGATTTTTTTCTGTTTGCCTATAAATTACAAAGGAGCAGGATTGGGACAGAAAGACGTATCCCCTCCAATGTTGCCCCCTTCCCTCACCCAGGTAATAGGAACACTGCAAACAATCAACCACACCTGGCCTGTCTAATTTGAGAACTGTTAAGCAGAGACTTGCATCAAATGTTATGATATTGCACATTGCCTTTATCTTTTATTGAACTGGTGTCCCCCAAAAATACTCCAGGTCACACAGCAAAATACTTGACATATGCATCCAAATCGATTGCACTTAAGAGCCCAGGGTGGCAGCATTTCTATTCACTATTCTCTACCTTGTGGGGAAATTGTTGGAGATATTTCTATTTTAAAAATATAGGCGAGCCAATGATTCAATGAGTCAATGATTCTCTGAGACAATGCTTATTTTATTCTTAGCTCAGAGGGAAAACAGAGTTACACAGCATAATGCCACCTTGCGGAATCCTTCTTTCTAAGGCGTAAATCAGATGTATGTTTGAAACAGGAATGTTTCTCATTCAGTCGCCAAACACAGGCACCTAAGACTTTGGAGCATGAAGAGGACCCAATAGCACCTCCATAACTATTGGGGTGACAGATGTATGGGATTAAATTCAGCTTGCCTCCCAAAAAGAACGGCTTTACATGTGGGTTCAGTGTAGACGCAAACATGAAGCATGTTATTTATTTCCCTTCATAGAAAGGAAAGTATGCTATTCTAATTTTACAGTTGTTACACACTTTCTTAATCTTTACAGTAAAGCTCGATCTCTGAAAATAATAAACGCAACTTTTCTACTGTTAATCAGCCTCATTTAAAGATACTCTATTTTGGTTTCTGTAACTGTATAGCTTTGTTATAACTGCTTATGTTTACAAAAATATTTGACCCCTAATCTGGGAAAAGCTTTGCTAGTTTGACATACTGTACACTTTAATTTCAATAAGTATACTAAGGTATTTTTCGGTCAGTTATTTTGTAGGACATGTCTGTTTGTCTGGCCACAATGTGAGTGTGCTTGCTTGTGCCTCTGTTGCTTTTTTCTACCCCCTGGAGTTGACGGGAGGGTTTTAGGGAACAGAAAAGTCAGAGTGCAGACACCTTCCTCAACGCAAGTTCTTTTCCTCCTAGCTCATCCACTCTCCTCTTCTGAAAGCCTGTGGTTGGATTAGTCTGACACCTTAGCCTGACACTCCCGGCTTTCAAATGAAGAGGATTCCTGCTGAAATCCGAGAGGGTGCTCACCATGTAAAGCCTACACTCACACTGTCTAACAGTATTCTTCCTCGCCCTCTACCTATCTCAACACCTGTAAAAAAAATCCAAGAGAAAGTCTCTAGTGATCTTCTGGGTGTGAGAATAAAAGTGTGAGTTTTAAAGGACATTGGGTCCAGAGGCAGTTGTGAAACAGTAATGTGTAACTGAGTCAGAAAGGCAAGCAGACAGAAAAAGTGGCATGTAAGTGGAGTGATGTGTTGTCTGGATGTACAGGTAGACTACTTCTTCTGCTGTCCTTTTTTTTCATTTTGGGAGGCAGACTGCTGCCAGGAGAGGTATATGCTGTCCAAATAACGTTTATTTGGTGCAAAAGTAATTTCACTATTTTCCAACTTGATGTTCGACAATTCCTCACATTGAACATAGTCTATTGTCCAAGATAAACTATAATCCATGGTTCTGTTCAATTTAAAGACATTACAAACTTTAGCCACAGCAAAAGAAATATTAAAATATTGTGAGCCTGTGTATGTCTTTTTTAGAACATTGTGGCCAAATCATCTTTGACGAATATCAACCCAAAATGTTTTTTTTAAATCAAATTTGAAAATAGTGAAATTATTCGTTTTGAAATGTATGGAAACCTGTCACCAAATGACCAATCTACATGAAACGAAATATGCCTCACCGATGGACAAAGATGTTTTTCAGATAAGAACATTAAGTGGAATTGTTATATGGACAAACATTTGTCAAGACTCATTATACAGTATGCAAGATCTTCATATACAACTCTACCATATGGTGTTGTTTTAGCAAGAAAGTACACTACAGTGAAAAAGTCTTAGGTCATCTTAGATAATTGTTTACATATATTTATCTAAGCAGTAACTGTTTATTTTCTTGTATAAACCTTATTTAACATATGGAATAAAAACAGATCTGAATTGAATTAAAATTAACAAGAATTAATTGTTGTCCATAACTGATATCTTGCGAGAAAGCCTGAAGGAGAAATGTTAGAAAGAAATGTTAAGAAACTGGGCAGGTTGAAGTCAGAAAGTCCGGTAAAATACCCAAAAAGCTGTCTGCAACTGAACAGTACTTAAAGGATTTCCTTATGAGAGACATCCAGTAAAGTTCTTGCTCAGAATTTGATATTTATCTGGCACAAAATTGTAAGCTTCAAGTGTATGAAAGTCTTTGGCCTTGTAGAGTGTTTGCAGCTAAGATGTCATTCTTGCAGAAAGGCTACAACCAGAAGAGATTGCAATGTGTAAAAACAAACATTAAATATGGAGGCACAAAATGTGGTTCATGGTCATGCAGAGTAATGGGTCCAAATGTTTTGTTGGTTAACAAAGACACTAATACTTCAGAAGAAGAGTTGGTGAGACGTACATCAATGCCTGTCTGCCACTTTCTTTGATGAATTGGTGGCTGCTCTGTCATAGTCTGGGATTGCATTTCAGTTAGCAAGGTAGGGGATCAAAATCAATATATGATTAGATGTATGTGAGAATTAGTAATTTTATCAGCCATAACATTATGACTACCTGCCTAATATTGTGTAGGTCCCCCTTTTGCCGTCTGTCCTGTCGAGGCATGGAGTCCACTAGACCTCTGAAGGTGTGCTGTGGTATCTGGCACCAAGACATTCGCAGCAGATCCTTTAAGTCCTGTAAGTTATGAGGTGGGGCCTCAATGGTTTAGACTTGTATTTCCAGCACATCCCACAGATGTTCGAGTGAATTGAGATTTTGGAGAATTTGGAGGCAAGTCAACACCTTGAACTCAGTGTTGTGTTCTTCAAACCATGCATGAATAATTTTTGCTTTGTGGCTGGGAGCATTATCCTGCTGAAAGAGACCAATGCCATCAGGGAATACAGTTGCCATGAAAGGGTGCACATGGTCTGCAGCAACACTCAGGTTGGTGGTACGTGTCAATGTAACATCCACTTGAATGGCAGGACCCATGGTTTCCCAGCAGAACATTGCACAAAGCATCACAATGCCTCAGCTGGCTTGCCTCCTTCCCATAATGTAAAAGGAAATGTGATTCCTCAGACCAGGCCACCTTCTTCCATTGCTCTGTGGTCCAATTAATGATGCTTACGTGCACATTGTAGGCACTTTTGGCAGTGGACAGGGGTCTGCATGGGCACCCTGACTGGTCTGCGGCTACGCAGCCCCATATGCAACAAACTGCAATGCACTGTGTGTTCTGATACCTTTCTATTGGAGATGCTCTGACCCAGTCGTCAAGCCATCATAATTTGTCCCTTGTCGAAGTCCCTCAGATCCTTACATTTGCCCATTTCCCTGCTTCCAACACACCACCTTTGAGGACAGAATGTTCACTTGCTGCCTAATATATCCCACCCACTGACAGGTGCCAAGATAAAGAGATTATCAGTGTTATTCACTGATTGGTGTACACTGTCTTTAATTTATCATGTTATACCCCAGGGAATACTACTGATTGACCAAAAAATATGTTTCATCAAGATATTCTGCAAACATGATTACTTGGAGCAGAAGGCTGGTGATGTAAAACTTGCCAGATTAGATAGGCAATCTCAGAGCAACCAACTCAAGAAGAACAAAAACTAGCAGTTAAAAGAAGAGTTATTTCAAGTCTTCCAAGAAGCTCCTAAAAATATACAATATTTTACCAAAGACAATTACATCAGTTGTGCGTTATAAGGAATGCCAGTCAATATATTGACTTTTTAAAAACACAGTATGTTTTTGTTACTTCTTATATTATTCATGTGTCTTTGTGTTTTATTCAAAGGTATATTGTTTTTACAAACATGTGAACACCAACTGCTGAGATAAATGGCTTTCATTACTATTTGTATCATTTGGCTCAGATTGATTAAATTTGGCACACATGGTCATGGATTTGAGTCCTGCTAACCCTATCTCAGATTCCACTTACATGATTTTGGCTAAAATTGGACTAATCTTGTGTCTTAGATATGCAGCTTTTACAAACGTACAGTTTTTGCCCCAGGGGACATTTTATTATTCACTGGGAGCGACATGTTCAATTTTACTTTGTTTTCATTTTCCTTTTACATCATTTGGCCATTCAATTGATCACCTCAATAGATTACCTTTTTATGCACTGTTCCACTTACAGAAATGACTGAAGCCTACACTCTGCAGTTGTGATTTCTATGCCATAGTAGGTTTCAGAGACATAGTTGATTTAAATCTTAAGGCTGGACAAGCTCTGCTGGCTCATTGGCATTGTTTTCCCTCCTCCCCATTCCCCTGAGCACAACATCAGTGCCACAGCAGACATTGCAAACCTCCCCACATACAGATAACCACCATGGCATTTATCTACGCTGCCTGCTTTTGCATCCATTCAGCATCCAGGCAGCACTCTGCTCAGTGAGGGGAAAAGCTTCCGCCCGCCCTCCACCGAGTGACTGGCCCCAGATAGGAGAGAAGAGAGAGTGTTTAAAAGGCAGCGTAAAAATGGACTGGCTTAATGAGGAAATAAGTGACTTATTGGCGGCAGACTCATTACCTTCATTAAGCCACATATTTACCAGCATCTATCATGAGATGAGTGAGACACAAGCAGTCAGCCTAAAGTGCGAGAGTGAAACTCAGGGCGCTGTTTTATGGAGCGTGCATTGTCACCTTGTTTTAATTATCTGTTACCATTGACAGTGGTTAGTGTGTAGTTATTAGGAGGGCAGTGCTCATAATTAGTAGTTTGCAAATGGATGTGACCCTTTAGCCATGTCAAAGCATGTATACAGTAGGGTTCATCAGGCTGTCAAGTCTTCCTCCTGAATTATCCCATTAGACCAGTATGGAGGACAAAGATACGTGCTACGTCATTATGTGACACACTGAGGCGCTGACCATTAAGTCTGCATGTGTTTGCATTACATTTAAATACATATTTAATTGAATACATATTTAACCACATGGATCTTATGAGTTGACTTATTCAGTCTTTTAATGGAAGAAGAAAATGATTATTTCTACATTTTCGCATTGCTCGACATTTAAATGAATTAACTGCTAGCTAAGCATATATATATCTGGTTTGGGACAAACTAAAAGTTGTTTTCTAAGTAAAATGCCACCTTAATTTGTAAGTCATGTACTGTAGGACCTCACTTTTTCGAGAACAAAATGTCTGCCTGAAAAGCATCAGTCTATTGCCATTGAAAGGAGAAGAAGAAAAATAACATGGAAATTAACAATCTGTCAGGAATCAATTTTACAGAGGCTGTGTCAGTATTGACCCCAGTGCTTTTTTCAGGTTGGGAGTAATGAATTAATTCTACAGGTTGTAGTCCCCTTTTCCCTTCCAATCCACCTCCTGTAGCAGAGAGTACAAAAATCTCATCTTCTTCTGCTTGTGAAACAATTTCCAACTTGTCACTCAATGATCTCGGAAAGATTACAGGGTTAGAGTATCTCCCTCTCTCTTACTCTTCCTTCCTTCCCTTTTTATATGTCTCTGTCCATATTCCGTGTACCTACATTACTTTAGCCAGGTTTCTCTCCAATTGGTGATGTGTTCCATGTCAGTATTTTGAAATATGAATTAAGATTTCTATTTTCCAATCAGTTATTTTTCTACCAAATGGAGATGTTGCAAATAAATAAAAGTGCCTAATATACAGTATATGCACATAATGCTTTTATATTTATCATACATTTTCATGTTCTGAAATTTGATATGTTTTCATTGCATGTTCAAGTCTACCAATAGTTTTTTTTTACAAAACCATTTGTATTAAATTCTCAGTGTGCCCTATGTGGACATGGCCAATTCTCTCATGCTTCTGAATTAGAAATGATTCACTGACATTTTATTCTGTTTGATATTTTATTTTAAAACACTGAAACTCAAATGTATTGTAAAGTGAAACTGGTTTTATGTTGGGAAAGATTTGTAAGAAAATATAAGACTTTCATTTAAGTACAAGGAATATGTATTCTTACTTTTTTTTCAAATACCCTCAATCATATTTTTCAAATATGTCAATAACAGTAGAACTGGCATGATACAAAATATTGTGAGAAGGTCAAAAATGCCCTGAAATCCAAGACCACCTTAAACATAGATTTTGTGCTTACGCTATTGTCTGTTACCTGCATCTGGTGAGTGCTCTATAGCCTGTGTGCATTCATGTATTTATATATTAGACACAGCAATATTTGTGGGAGTTATAGCATGTGGAACTGGGTGATTTGATTTCAATAGAAAAATGTGGATTTGATGGTGGTGAATAGCTTGGGTTTGATGGTGGTGAATAGCTTTCATGGGCTTTTTCAGCTCTGAATTTCTCAGTCGCATCTCCCTTTATGGGATTGAGGTTTAATTCTGGAATAAACCCCAGTGATGGCGTCATGTTCCTCCCAGGTCTGTAGCCCACTGTAGACGAACCTCCCTACAGGCTTCATATGAGAAGTGCAGTCTTGAAGTCCACAATTACACCCTATGTCTTTACATATGTCTCTAGTCAAAAGTAGTACACTATAAAGGGAACACTATGCCATTTTAAAATGGTTAGCACGAAGTGACTTTATCCACTGTGACTTTCATCAAAAAGATGGTTAGATGAGACTGCACTGTTCTGACTTTAGTACTTTAGGGGGAAGCTTGTTCCACCATGGGGGTGCGAGAACAGAGAAGAGCTTTGACTCGGCTGAGCGGGTGCTGCCCTCCCATGGGGTGGGACAGCCAAGAATCCTGAGTTGATGAAATAAAGTGCTTGGTTGGGATGGAGGGTTTGAGCATAGCCTGTTGCAAAGGAGGGTTAGTTCCACTTGCTACTTTGTATAAAGGCACCAGGGAAGAAGATGATATATATTTCTGGAATCACGTGTTTCTAGGATCGGTGTGACGTGTTTGAACTTAAGAAGGTTGAACACCAGGCAGACCAGGGTTGCAGTTTGGTGAGACTAAAGCCTAGTTTTCCACAGAGTAGGTGTTAATCTCCACAGTGCATGGAGCCGTTCCGGCTAATGGATTTTCATGATAAAAAGATAGCATACACTATGCTTTCAATGTGAATTGATGCTATGAGAATTTCACGCTGGAATGCTCCCATCTGATTTTGGCGTTTGACTTGATTATCAGTGTAGCACTGGACCAAACTGGGTGCAAAATCTCCATATCTCTTGCCTGTCCAGGTAAAGGTGTCCCAACCTCAGCTTCACCAAGCTTTCTGCACTCATATGGGTTTTACTTGTGCTGTAGGAAACATTTCAGTCCCTAAAACCAAGACCCCCTTTTCTCCAAAGAGTGTTTGCTCTTAGAAGCTACCTAAAGCTAACATACAAGAAGAACCAAGTATGAACCAATCTTGGCAGAACAATCTCTGATAAATTCAAGTTTAGGTTCCTAAAAATAAAGAAATAACTCTTATTATATCAAAATCACAAGGTTCCGTATCCACCACAACTGAAACCCTTAATGTTTCACATTTTGGAAGGGAAATGCAAGCTGGTACTATTATTTGCCACTACATGTAAGTACAGACTTTTAATTAGTCACTTATAGTGCAGAAAGATTGAACTGTTTTAACTGTAATTTGGTTTCTTCAGATTTTCTGTTTGAAACTACATCAGACTCAGTTTACCATGCATTTGCAGTTGTCAAAGTGAGAAATATCTGGTTGAGATATTTCACCTGTACTATTCCTGATGTACATAAGACTTTGACAAAAATAGGTGTTGGTCCTGAATATCTGCATCTATATTTATTTAGACTTTATCACTCCTTACCTGGCTATTATATATTACCCTAGAGTTTTCCCATTGTATTTGGATGTCATCCTACATCCTCCGGTGAACCCTTTCATCTCAGTAATTACTGTTCTCTTTCTAAGCTATCAGAGCTGGCTAAATTCTTGGAGATGTTTTGTGTCTAATCAATATGAGTTTTTTATGTGTAAACAAAATTGTTAATCAGATATTTCTTTTGTAAAACAGCACAGCGCTGCTGCTGTATTTAAAGTTATTAATTGCAGTTGATGAATGGATAAGAAACTGCACTGGGACTCCTTTTTCATTGATCTGACTGAAAGGTTTAACCACGTTGACAATGACATGGTGTCAAAGACTGGTCAATGTAGAATGATCCGGTAAAGCAGTTTCATGGTTGAGGCATTCTAACCCACAATGCAACTCTGCCAATTGCTTGCCAAACTGACTTGAAGGAACAACTTAGTATGAATTGGGCGCTCACACAGGGACATATTGGGCATATTGGCATCTGCACAAAGACATTAAGTGCACACAGAGGAGGGCTTGCGACGGTGATAAGAAGCATTCAGGCTCAACAGTCACAGTGCTAATCAGTCCTCTCCCAATGCCTCTGTGTTTGGTGGTGTATTCTGATTTCATTCATCCACAAATTGCCCTGAAGAGACTGATTTCGACTTGAATGGAAAGGAATTGCTCAAATTGTACGCCCTGCATTCTTCTTTTTGGACGATGTTTACTTACGATGAATGAGATATTCAAACATTGTCTTCGGGGAAATTACAGATTTTCAATATTAACATGGGGAGAGGGGTGAATCTGAAGTCCTGCCTCAGTATGACTGTTCATCCTACAGGCCCGAAGAACACATAGTGACATGTTTGCCATATGTCTCAAAAACAATTATTGAGACATATTATTGCCTATACATTTTTTCTTTCCATGAGATATCATAGTAGAATCGTTTACTCATTTTTAGTTTTTTTAGCTAAGATCTAACAGTTATGAGTTCATAACATCATAGTCTGCCAGATTGCTTTCATCTGGGTTTTGTAATTCAAAGATTTGTTTCAGTCACTGGAAAAATTAAACTTGTCTCTATTTCTTTGCAGGAGCTACAGGTGACATCTCGTCGGACTCTCTACCATCAGTCCCAGGAACCTTGCCTCACTTCCTGAAGGAACCAGAAGATGCCTACATTGTCAAGAGCAACCCAATCAAGTTGTTATGTCGTGCCGTGCCTGCTCTTCAGATCTTCTTTAAGTGTAATGGAGAATGGGTCCACCAGAATGAACATGTGTCCCGGGAGTACATGGATCAGAACTCTGGTAAGAAGCCATATATATCTTACCATATTATTGTATTGAAATACTACTGTACCTTGGAGATAATAAAAATGTATTGCAACCGAAATTGTCAGAAGCCACCATAAATCCCTCATAGCGTCTTGTCTGTGAACGAGCAGTGATAGGACTGTAGTAATCTTTTCTGTAGGGCGCTAACTCACAATCCAATATGAGTGAGTATATGGACCATAATAATTGAGTTATCTAGCAGTTTATATGTTGTTGGCAAAATGAATTCATAAGACATTTTATTATACACTCATTTCATTGTGGAAACTGACTGAATGTTTTAAGCTTTCATAAAAGGTTTCATTCCATGCGCTTTGTATGGCGTTTATGTGCCTGGATCTGAGTATAGTAGACTCAAAACACACATGCACTTTAAGCTCACTATAGTGCAACAGGTACCATTGAGTATTTTACACGTCCATGTCACACAAGCATTTAATATAACTAATCCATTAAACTTGATCATGTGCATTTTATATTGTTCCAATAACTGCTTGTCAGTATAGGCACTAATCAGTGTTATATATTTTTTTTCCATAGACAGCTAAATATATGCAAAATGTAGGCAAAGAGTAGGGAAGTAGGCAAAGAGTGAAAAAAGAAATTGATTACATAATCTATCCCTCAACACAAATCTCCACAAAACTCTACAGCCTGCCCTCATAATGTCAACAGGTAATTTTCAAAGTTGTGTTGAAGTAATCATGTAGAGTGATGTAAAGGAAATGGTATGCTCAGTCCAATTAAGCCCCATCAGGCTTGTGTCAGAGAGGGACGTGCAAAGCAGATTATGGTTCTATCCCAAATGCCAACCTATGTCTTAGACAGTGCCCTACCCTCGACCAGATCCCATAATACATTACAGTATTCAAGGAATCAGGCACTATTTGGGAGGTAGCCTAGCGTAAGTTGTGTTGATGGGAGGCCTTCACTTCAGTTCTGTTACCTAAAGGGATTTCCGGGAAAACAAAGCTGATGTGACACCTCGTATGAATGTGCTCTGATTAGTGGCTTCTCAAAAGGAGGAGTCTTTCTGGTATTCAAGAAGGTCCCTCTGCAGGAAAGCCTGTTTAATTGCTTCGGGAAGTTCATTATTGTGTGATTGCTGTGCTGTGAAATTGTTGTGTGACTGATAATCAGGGAAAGACAGAACTTTGATTATTTCTGCTCTGTGTGAGTCAGTCAGTGCATGGGAAAATATGAGGCAAAAGTTCACTGTTTGTCTTTTATTAGCAAACTTGCTTTATCCTACATCCACTGCTTAGCAACAGGCACGCTATTATTGTATTCATTTTTAGAGATAAGAATGAAGCATTATCAAGCAGCAACAAAAAGTGAAGTGAATGTTGTTCTTAAATATTTTGCCACAATAGGATGATCACATTGAATGTTTTAAGTGGTCTGTTGTTGCTACATGTATCAGCTAAATAGAATTTCAATGGATCAAATGGATACCATCAGCAGAGCTCCAAACCAAGATGTTAATTTCAGTAACTCTTGAGGAATTCTAATAAATTAACCAAATCAAATGGCATTAATTGCACTGAGTTGTTGCTCTAGATTTGGATGAAATGGGTTGATTTAATGCTGGAATAGTCTACCTGTGACTCTAGAGGACTGACAAAATGTTGAGCAAACAAACTGGAGACATCAAAATGTCTCCAATCAAACTCATAACACGATGTGTTGTCCTTCGCCTTAAGGGAGTATAGTTTCTGTAAACTGAGTCTGATGCCACTTTGAGGTCTGATGTAGGATTCTGTTTTCATTAACTTGTTCAGCTCATCCACATTCTCAAGTGAGTAGCTCTGCTCACTGAATTCCCTCCAGAAGAGCCACTGCATTCTCACACGGTACTTCACCTAACACATTATCTACACTCACTCACTATGCAATTTCACTGATTTTAATTCAAGCATGCCCCGTGTTTGGAAACGTTGATCCTTTTCACCTTGCTCTGCCTTTAAGCTATATCCCAGAGAACAATGATTACCTTTTCTACAGTCTCTCGTACTTAACCGTTGCCAAGACTATGAAACCAACTGGCTCTGTGTCAGGAGACCCAAGTGGATATGCAATAAAATGAACCTGGCTGAGATTGTCCTATTCTCACCTCACACTCGGCCCACTGCGTAGTCAGCAAGCTCTATCAGCATTAAACTCATAACCACCAGTGATAGCAACATGCTCAATGCTGCTTTGTCCTGCTCTGTTAATGGACTGCCAAATTGTGTATTGAATTAAGCCAAACTAATCAGAGCAGCAGATCTATGAAGAATTGGATGTTATTGATTAGGACATGGGCCCACAATGCCACCAGCAGCACCGTGATGATAACATATCTTATTTACCAAGCAAGCTGATGAATCACAGCCACTGATAAGCAACACTACAATGTCCTTGAATCTGCCAGACTGAGACACAGGGAGGTGATGAGAGTTAGGATGAGAGGAGAGGTTAGCAGGAGAGACTAGGAGGAGAGGATATGAGGCGCAAAGCAGAGAGGATGGGCTAGGAGGGGAAAGGGAAGGAGGAGAGGCTAGGAGGAGAAGAGTAAGTAGGAAAGGAGAGGCTAGGTGGAGCAGAATAATGAGGAGAGGAGAGACTAGGAGAGAAGGGACTTACGTTGTTGGTCAGACTATAGACCGCCAGCCAGTAATATGTGGAGAATGGACTGTCTCTAAGTGCTGGTCATGGAACTTTTCCTTTCCATTAGCCTTCCTACCTCAAAGGAAAATTGACTTTTCAGTCCCAATTTGTGTTTAAATGTCGATAAATGTCTGTTGGAATATCACTGTAGCCAATGAACCTAGATGGCTGTCTACACCTCTGCCAAGGTATTTCTCTAAGTAGTGATTCAGTTCAGAGTGGGGTATGATGGCTAGAAATAGCCACAGACCGCTGAGCTAAGGCCTTTGGGATGAAGCAGGGTCATGTCTATCAGTCGGTAATAGATTTTGTGATAGGGTTAAAATGCCTATCTACATAATTTAACAGCATAGGGATTACTGGGAAAATCATAGTGGCCTCTGATTTACACAGAGCACTGTTAGCAAAAACATATGCTCATGTTTCAAATAAGTAAATGATTAGATTGACAAGCAATCTTTGTATTTTTCATGAGACCTATTTTATTCCCTATTATTTTCAGTGACCTACCGCGTAGAGTGGAGATACTGCCTCAACACACTGGGGAAAGGCTCAGCAGGTGCCAAATCAGGAATATAAAATTTCCTCAGGGTGGGTGTACAGTATGTTGGAAACAGATCCACTCATTCCCCTATGTCTGAATATGTCTTAGACTTGCCAACCATCATTTGTCTTGGGTCCCAAAATGGCTTTAGTGTGCTATATTTGAAGTGCACTGTATAGGGAATAGGATTTCTATTGGGATGCCTATGCCCACTCTTCATAGTGAAGAAGGTAGGGAACTGCAAGGACAGGTCCTTGTTCGTGATAGCTAGAGATTCTATGTGAGAGGGAGTCGTATGTACCAAGGACTAACTATTCACCAAGGTTTGTTCTAAGAGAAGCACATATGAAATAACAAAAGGAATTCATTGATACTGTGAACATTCTTCCTACTATTTACCATCTTTTATGTTTTTAATGAAGCTAGGTAAAATCACCTACTTTCTCAAGGATAAATAGTTGAGGAAATCCTGAGGAAATCGCCTGAGGAATTCACACACAAATAGGCCCCATATAGACCCATATATTTCACACTCAATTCCAATGGATTGGAGAAAAATCGCTGACCTTTCTTGTTGAGTGTGTGCATAGTGAATGTTATCGTTGGTGAGCAGTGAGCAGACAAAGCCACTGGCTCTCTCCCACATAGATTGGAGGCAAATGTAGAGTGGCAGGTCCAGACAGGCCTGTGCTCTTTGGGGGGAGAAGAGGCCTGAGAATAGCAGATAAACAACCCTGGTCTTCTCTAACACAAACACACAAACACCACACAATTCAAAACCCACAGACATGCACTCAAACACACACAACAAAACAACACACACCAGGTTCCTTGTCATTGTCTCTCCCATCTGCCCAAAGTTACACAGATAAAAAAATCATACAGTAGCAAGAATATGTCCCAGACTATATGTAATAACAATAAATATAATGTTTAAACATTAATGTGTACTCCTGTTTTCCTTGTTCCTCTTTAAGCTACTACTATTTCTAGTTAATATTCAATTGCCCCATCAAAAATAACCTATATCGGCAAGTGTATTTCATTTTAAAATTCAGTTATTTTCAGTTTAACATCCCAACTGTATTTCATGGATCCGAGTAAGGTTAAGATAATTGTTTTAGGATTTTCAGATAATTGTTTTAGGAATTTTGAGAAAGACAGGGAATGTATTGAACATATACATTGCGACCTTAGTTAGTATACAGAATGGCGCTACCAGCAATTTTTTTTTTGTTGCTTTCACATCCAGTCCTTTCGGATCACTGGAGGAGTGTAAATGGGGGCAAATGGAAGGGAGCATATTCCTGGAATGAGACAGAGCCCCTGGAGCAAAGACTCCAGGCCAGAGGAATACCATTAGCGTGAAACCCCAAAAAAACAGGCAGAAAACTGTCATTGAAATAGGTAGCCAGCAGACAACAAGCAGGCAGAAAACTGGCAGCGACACTATGCCTTGCCTCAGCAGGGGCCTCAGCCTAACCTCACTCTCAACCCTCCTATATCATGAGAGTTGCAATGCTTTTGCCATTCTGTAATGGGCACTAAAGTGGGGATTTATGTTATCTTTGTCCCAGGGTTCCTTTGTGACACACTTAATAGGGTTGTTAACTGAATGTGCCCTGACAATGCAATATAGTACACCTCACATACGTACTATATGCTATCTGAAACAGAAAAGGTTCCTTATGGAGGATATAACTTTGTCCCTCTTGTTTTGGTCTCACTACAGGTATCAGCTAGTCAGATGTCTTTGGCTTGTGTTGTAAATGTTTGGGTTTCTTTATTACTGAAAAGAGAACTTTACATTTAACTTTGCATGTTTTGATGGCCGAGTCACCTGTTTTGTCTTCCATGCCAGACAGTACTGAGGCATGTGTTCTTTTTTTACAATACAATTTTATGGTTGGGTAGGTACTAAAACAATTCCATATCTACCAAGTGCACCTTGAGGTCTGTCAGATGGCTAAATTCACCTGACATCCGTCTGTGCTGGACAGTGACACTGTTTACAACTTCAAACAGTACACTCTCTGTCAATTCTCTTCAAAGTCTCTCAGAACAGCTATGATGGACTGCTGCCCATTTCATCTGGACATGATGGACATAACTGGATAGTTGGAACTCCCTAATATTGCCTGTCTTGACTGGGTTTTTGAGTTAAGGTTTCTTGGCCACTAAATTGCTAGCTTGCGCCGGGGACTGGCAGAATGGCTGCAATGCAATAGCTTTTCCTATACATTAAGGCATTGTACACACAAGTCAGTTCACTCTGTTGTTTATATTTGTGAGTTAACAAAATATTGCTTCAGGTTCAGCTGAGGACATTTGGAGCCAATACTCTCTAGCAAATAAACAAACACAGCGGGTACAAATATTGTATACTAACCCTTCATCTATTTCCCACTTTAATCAGTATTACATTTCATTCTTTATGTAGTCACAGATGGAGAGAAAACCAACTTGCAGAGTCTCAACTTTATATACTGTGCAGTCAGTGGTTGCTTTACATTCATCGTGGTTATGATAGTTAGTCTGAATGTACAAAATATACATGGTAATTGGAGATGTAATTGTTACAAAACTGTATTAAACATTTCATATATTTAAGTCACAATGATTTCCCTGGAGTGACGATAATTATTTTCAAAATATACAAAAATAATATAATATGTTCTTGTAAATTGCAATTTTGTTAATTTCTCTGATTCATCTATTACCTTGTGGAAATTAAGGGAAAAAGCTTAATTTTCAAAAGACCAAAATTACTGAACATCCCACTTCCTTGGACTGTCACAGGATACGTCACTTTTCACAAATGAAATGAATGTGTGTTTGTGCTGTAGCACATCAGCCTCCCTGTTGTAATTAGCTAACAATTGTCCCAACTATCCCAGTTAGACTCACTGTAGGTATATTTTCTGATTTTCTAGGCTTCTAATACCATGGTTCCAAATCAGCTATTAGATTAATGTGTTGTTTTTGTCTGACTTTAGATTTGATTTTAGGAAGCATTACATTTGATAAATTTATTTTTGTTTAGAGGAAGAGAGGAATTGGCCGTGTCAGTGTTTTTGGCCTCTAATTCAGACAAACAGTGGGCATTGGGCCTAATTGATGTGTCAGGCAAATGCCTCATCTGGATACACCAGACCCTCTCTGCATAGACAAAGACAAAATGGTTCATTATCAATCAAAAAGCATGTCCCCAAATGCAAGAAAACCTTGTGCCAAGCAGTCTTTAGTCTAGCAGCATTGAAGCTCGTGCGTGTGTACGCACACATGTATGCCCCGTCGTTGTTTTTTGTTTGGAAATAAGCAGTGCCAGCCTTTTGTGATCCTTCTTCATGTTTGGTTGTTTTTGGGTCATTACCTGTGGTTAGCTGTAGGTGGTGAAATAAGCTGGACTGAGTTTGACATGAATGTGAAAATGCGGTCAAACTCAGTCCAAACTCAATCTAATCAAAGTTTATACATTACTCTTGGGTGGCTTAGTAGACCGTGTGGCATCTTTAGTATTCTAGTTGTATTATGACTATATTAATGTATGTTCAAATTGGAGGTTAAACGTGCCTAGATAATTTGAACAACAGAAACATCTGTGTTTAGATACCCTCTCAGGAGGTCACGCTCTGCCAACCTCAGGAATGTGGAGTGTTTACATTGACCATCTGGCATGTGGGTTCCCGTGGAAATGTGATCTGTGCTAGGTAGACACTCCCTTTAATGTATAGGCTAGTTAAGCAACCGTCTTTACAGTGAGAAGGTTCTCGAATGTTCACCTGATGACATCTGTGCTACATATATCCAATAAAACTGAACAAACTTCTCCCTCAATCCGAAACGGATAACAGCAGAATTCTTACAAATGGGATAAACCACCGTAACACAACCTTAAATATAACAAATCAAAACTCTTTAATGAGGTGGATACTGTTACTGAATATATTGTGGTAAGATATGGTAAGAGATATCACACAATCTCTGTGTTCAAAATGTATATTAAGCAGCTAGATTTCCACACACATTTTCTCTTCTAACCCTGAACCCTTTAGTGTGTCCCCTGTGCAACGCTTTAGCAGGCGGCAGAGACGTGCTTTAAAAGAGAACAGCTACTGTCTCTTTGAGTGTGGGATTTTGTGTTCAAGGCCGTGAGCAGGCTCAGAGAAGACATCAACATGCTAGCACACTGTGCAGGTTCAGAGAAGACATCCACATGCTAGCACACTGTGCAGACTCAGAGAAGACATCAACATGGTAGCACACTGTGCAGGCTCAGAGAAGACATCAACATGCTAGCACACTGTGCAGGCTCAGAGAAGACATCAACATGCTAGCACACTGTGCAGGTTCAGAGAAGACATCCACATGCTAGCACACTGTGCAGGCTAAGAGAAGACATCAACATGCTAGCACACTGTGCAGGCTCAGCGAAGACATCAACATGCTAGCACACTGTGCAGGCTGAGAGAAGACATCAACATGCTAGCACTCTGAGCAGGTTCAGAGAAGACATCCACATGCTA
>JACXGJ010000317.1:0-49024 GCA_016801105.1 Esox niger
TGATGAACTGGAAATGTAAATAGAAAGATCCTGCTGGATTAAATTACCATGGGTCTATGCTATTGAACATTTTATAGGCTTCACAAGCCCATATGTGTGTGAAAATGCACGTGCATGCTTGGTTTTGTGGGTGTACTCATGTGTCTCAGGGTATGTGTTGGTGAGCTTGTGTGTCAAAGTGTGTGTGTGTGTGTGTGTGCGTGTGTGTGTGTGTGTGTGTGTGTGTGTGTGCGCGCTCAGCGCAGGGCAGGAAACAATCAGAGGCCGATGGCTGTGCTGGCAGGCGCTTCATGGGTCAGTGTGTGCAGTAATGACTCCTCTTCTCCAGCGCTCTGCCACTGATTCCTCCTGCGAGACCCGTGGAGCGTCATCACGGACAGGAAGTCATTGTCAGGCCGCATCATGAGATTGATCTCCTGCTCTGGTTCCCATTTCAAAGTTCTCTCAGAGACAGACATTTCATCTCCTTTACAAATACATGCCCGTCTGTCTTTACAAAATAAAACATATTCCAAAACTCTAAAATTAAACACGCCTAAAAATATAGCAATATGCCCTACACTACATCCATATTACAGTAGAAAATAAAATTACCCACTGGTGAAAGATATTAAGAAAAATGTAAGGTGCTTTGACTGGAGCAAAGACTATTTCTTACTTTACATAATGGTGGATATAACGCTTATATAACAGGAAATAATCGTTCATGTTGATTTGCATGATGCACCCCATTAGGCTACTACCTGCCTAGTGTACTTGAGAACACTTGAGAGAACAATCTGACACTGATTACATTGGCCTGCTCTGGCATCACAGTCATTTGAGCACTAGGCTGAGAGTGCAGGACAGAGGAATTAAATGGACCAACATGTCCATAAAATAAATGGCCGCGAAATTAATACAGTTCTATTATCATTCTGTATGAAAACGTTTGACCAATCAGCAAAAAAATGCTATCTAGACTTCCACGGCATATGTTTAGTAACTTATACCAGCTTCAGTAGACTACACATTTTTCATGCATTTGGTAACATTTTAATCTATTTAAAATAGACCCATAAAAGTGCTGCATTTATTTATATTTTTTGAGCGCGCAGGCTCAGTACTCATCTGATATGTGGTCTAGCTGTCAGTTGAATTTCCAGCGATCTCGTCGCGGCTCTTGCGACAAGTGCGCATTATCCACTCGTGTTCAAAGTCGTCTGCGGAAAAAACACATAGATGTAGCCTACTGATAATGAAATAAATATCCGAATGACACACGAATGATTTAAAACAAGCTATTTGTCTACCAACCAAAAATAATAAAATAACTAATGGGCCTAGTTTATCAAATATATATTTTACATTTAACTAAGGAAGACAGAGAACGTGAACAGGAAGCACACATTCTGTATCAATTTGAGCATTTAAAATGGACACATTCAACTGAAGTGCCATTTATGCCTGCATGTATGTCCAATCAAGGTAACAATTAGGAGAAAATAACTTCTCACTGGTACTTCAACCACCAATAAATCACACCTAAAAAATTTACGACATTTTAAACAAGGATAACTAACCCACCAAAACAGCGGATAATATACTGTTTTTCATAGTTAGAATGAAATGAGTTGATAATTGCAGAGCAAGAGGTAGTCTAGGCTACAGTATATAGATTCTCTGTTGGGACTGAATCAGAAAGCGTCGCAGCTGCACACACTTGAGCACTCACCCGGGGGAACAGTGTGCGCAGGGCCCATTGTTGGGAACAGGTCTGAAGCTGTACCCTGATTGTGTGTAATTGCCTGCAATAGCCCTAACAGCCACTTCAAGTCGCCTCTCGCCAGTCACCACTCTACCTGGCTAGCGCTTTCGGCAATTGAAATCACAGCGCGCCCCTGCCCGGGTCCGCACCATGAACTGCGGCAGCTGCACGCGAAACATTGCCTATCCATTATTTTTGTTGTGTTGCCTTCCCCCTTTGCAACAAACCGAGGTCAACGTGAAGAAGAACATTTCATCACTATTTTAAACCAATTAATACCTCTGCACGGGTTTCTGCATGGTCGCATGGTCTTAGAACCGCAATTACTGTTTCCCCGAGCGCGTATGTTAATGAGACGGAATTCACACATTTTCATATTTGCTGTAATTTGCCCTTTTCGGATTGTGATCGTTTAAGTCACTGCTAAATTGATACGTTAACACAATTCTATTTGAGGGCACAGGTGGCCACGGTGGTTCGGATGCAATCGAAATTCTGAACACTTAACATGTGCTTCATTTGGTTTTAAATTGTCACTGTGAATATCTTATTTAATACCCACTACAAAGCCTTCTATAATAACTGCCTATTCCAAATGTGTTGGGGACTTTCTTTTGGATATATACTATATTTATAATATAAGGTATATATTAATATATTATAAATAGCCTATATTAGAAAGATCATTAAGATTCACATTTTTGAGGAACAGATCATCCTCAAATTGTTACACAAACTATGATCCATTGTGTCCATATACTCTTAGTGCACATGGTTGTACTATTTTTGTTGGTTCATAAAAACAACAATTGATTTATTTCAAAATCAATATATATATATATATACATATATATATATATGTATATAATTTACAATAACTATTAGTAAGCATACATTGTACCAATTAGTAAATCAGGCACATGAACACTACAGATATATGTACATAAATGTGCATATATGTATATATGTATATATATATATATATATATATATATATATATGTGTGTGTGTGTGTGTGTGTGTGTGTGTGTGTGTGTGTATATATATATATATATATATATATATATATTTGTGATTGAAACATTTGAACCCATAATCATGTGATTACATTTTTGGGCCACTTGTTTTGTTTTTTATTTAATTTATTTGATTGTGTTTATTAGTTTTGTCATGCAATTTGCTATAACTTTGACCAGGTCAACATTGTAAATGACAAATGGTTTACTTTTCAATCAGCTTAAAATAAATAAAAAGCTGTAAATATTTTAATTTTTGAAGAAGCATAAAAGATGGGAAACCATAATGGTTCCTTGTTAAAACATGTTGATCTTCATCCTTAAAATACACTCCAAGGGAAAAGTTTCCTGCCAACAATGCAGCTGCAACACTTAACGGCATTAAATGAACATAATGGCTGTCAGATCACCTTGAATACATCAGCCAACCATCCAGCTCCTTAATGCCAGATTTTTGACACTGGAGTTGACATTATTCTGCACTCTAGTTAAGTTTTCTGAAAACACATATTTTGTGTTGCAGTTCAAGAAAGTTCCTTGAGGAACTCTTGTGAAATTGGTGTTTGAGGAACAAATATACATTGAAATTATATTTTTTAACTTTTACGTAAGCGAATGGTCTTATTCTGAACAATTTACAGGGGCAATTATGGTGAACTGCCTTGCTCAGGGAGAGAACAAAATATTTTACACCTTGCCAGCTCTGGGATTGAATGGAGCAACCTTTTGATTGCTGGTCAGATGTTCTAAATGCCATTTGCCATCCATTCATTTAGTACATACTGGTTTTCAACCCGGGGTCTCCTGGGGGTCCTTTTCATATAAAGGATTCTTTTTAACTTTATTAGTCTATTTTATGTTTTGGCTTAACCGGGAAAAAGAGAAAACTGAAGTAAAAAATTATCATGGACATATATAGAGAGATGTTGCTGAAATAACTTCCTGAATAGTGTGTGTGGGATTTAAGAATATTCAAATGTCAAATAAATGAGAGAGGGAGGTATGTTTCTGAGATAATGATGGTTTTTTTGGATGGAAGGAGGGAGAGAAAGGGGGCTTGTTTTTGGAATAAAACAATATCTGTCAACATAATATTGAAAAGAATATCAGTGCAAAGATTAACTGTAAGGTGTTACCAATTGTTATAATAATTAGTAAAAAATATTATTATATAGCCTTGAATTAGTTGAATTAGTAGTTATATAGTGATTGAGGTATTAATTTTTTACCAGTGTAAAAATAATTTACTTTACCCTATTCTCAAGAGCACACAAATGTAGTGAGAATACATTTTCATACTACCCTCCCTCGTAGGTGGGAATTAAAAAAAACAAGTTGAACAGGTAAACAAATAACGGGGGTCCCCAGATTGCCTCTTGGTTTGGGTTGGGGTCAATGGACAAGAACGTTTTAATGTAATACTTTAAATTTTGTTTCTTACAGAGCACAACTGTGTTAGAACGTTATATTAGTGATCGAGAGGTAACAATTCCTTCAGTATTTGCATAGACATATTAGCAGAACAGACTCCACTGTGAGCCTCAGCGCCGCTACAAAACTGTTAGTGTTTAACATGTGATGACCACAGAACAGAAAACATTTACTGGAATTACGTCACTTTTATGTGTGACACCAAAAAACTAATCTTAAGGCCACGCACCTACTAAACCACATCACTTCTTCAGGGTTCCTACAAAAACCTGCTACTATACTTAACCAGTAAATGTTCCACCAGGAACCTGCTTCTACACTTAACCAGTAAATGTTCCACCAGGAACCTGCTGCTATACTTAACCAGTAAATGTTCCACCAGGAACCTTCTGCTAGAATTAACCAGTAAATGTTCCACCAGGAACCTGCAGATACACTTAACAAATAAATGTTCCACCAGGAACCTGCTGCTACACTTAACCAGTAAATGTTCCATCAGGAACCTGCTGCTACAATTAACCAGTTAATGTTCCACCAGGAACCTGCAGATACACTTAACAAGTAAATGTTCCACCAGGAACCTGCTGCTACACTTAACCAGTAAATGTTCCATCAGGAACCTGCTGCTACACTTAACAAGTAAATGTTCCATCAGGAACCTACTGCTACACTTAACCAGTAAATGTTCATCCAAAACTAACCAAAGGTGATATTAATCATTAATTAGTTGACCAGCAGCAGGGGTTAATTTGCCAAAATGTAAATAATCTGAGCTGAATTGCAACTGAGAAGATATGGTTTAAGGACCTAGCACTATTATAGTAAACATGATAATGCTAGTTGTATCCATTTCAAAAGGCTTCAGCTTTTCTCTGTCCCAAAAGGCAAAGTGGTCAAAAGTAATGCATCCCACCGTGAATAGTGTCAATTGGGACGCCCAACTTGACTCACAATAGATTGGCAGAAGCTCAAGCCAGGGGTGTTTTACTTGGCAGTGGGCTGTTTTTGAATGTGAACTTTTCTGACTTTTCAAAGTAACAGTTAGTCCAGTCTGCTACAACAAACAACACGCCAGTTGGGCTCCTTTCCACTTTTAAGGCTGTTGCTTGTTTCCAAGGAAAAAATATCAACACAAGTTAAAATGTTTTTTGTGCTAACACAATCGTGCAAAGTAAATGTACATCACCATCATCTTTTACTTTACTCCCGCATCAAAAATATGTTTACATAGGTTATTCAGGAGATGCCTGGTAGAATTGGAGACAAACTGAAAGCATGTAGGTCCATAACTCGTTGCCTGCCTGCCTGACTGCCACCTCAGCACTGTCCGCTTCCTCCCTTGCAAGACGCTCTGTGAAGATCCTTATTTTTTTCACCCGCATAGCTCTCCTGGCTAGCGTTGCTACACATGATCAGGATAATAACAGGGGGTTTGTCTTTGGCAACGGCACTCGTCCGATTACAAGGCCACCGAACCCCGTTACACGTCTCGTTGAAATCTGGCCCCGTAGGATCACGACCGCTCTTTCTAATTCCATGCACTGTACGACACCTCCGCTGGTTCATTCCATATAAAATGGCTCTCAAGTCTTCCCTCTCGCTTTCTAGCAGGGCTTTATTTTGTGTATCCCCAAGCCGGGCCATAACACTGCATGCATTTTTATGATATATTTGTTTCCAGTGCAGAGCATTTTAAGTACGTGGAGACAGTGACTCAGTCAGGCAGAAGTTGGCTCCGTGTGGAGTCGGTTTGCCAGCAGACAGAAGGAGGCACACTCCTTTGACTTCCAACCACGTCACCACTACACTCCCCCGACTGGACCAACTCGAGGGGGGGTGGGGTGGGTCATAGCCAGGTGACCCCCGCCTCGCATCGGCTGGGCTGCCCCTGTGAAGGCTACAGATTCCTCCACCGGTCTTCTTCCTTCCATCTGCTTTTGTGCTTCTTCTCAAGTCTTGGCCCAAAGCCTGGGCATTTCCCTGACCCTTCCTGCCCAGCCCAGGAGAAGCTCTTTGGGCTGAGGGCTCCCCCCGTCCTCCTGCCCGGTCACCCTTCGCCTCTTCTGCTGTTCTTGATTGCATCCCAAATAATACCCTATTGGAGCCGTGTTCAAAAGTAACGTGCTACTGTGTTCAGGGAATAGGGGGTACAGGCCCTGGTCAAAACTACAATACAATGCAGGGAATAGGGGGTCATTTGTCACAAAGCCCTTTTGCTGTCCCGTCCCACAGCTGTCTTCCTCCCCTCCCCAAAACACCTCCTCTCCACAGGGAGAGCAGTTCCTCTCAGTGTTCAGTAAGTGCCGGGATGCTCTTCACACCACCTTCCTGGACGGAAGCCATCGATAATAAATTGTATCTTCACACCCTTTTTGACAAATGTACCTTCAACCTCTGTGATGGAAATAAATCCAGAGGATGCGGAGTGACCCGACTCACGTCATACAGGCCGGAGTAGCCTTAACGCTTCACATTCCAGCGTGCACGAACACGCACGCTGGAATGTGAATCAACTTTAATGGCTCGGGGGATTTAAATATGCTTGGGATTTGACCCGGCACAACGGTGCAGCTAGGGTTAGACAGAATACACAACGACCCCAAAGTCACTTGGGTCACGTCCCTTAATGAGACAAACACTTGACCCCACCAGCAGCAACTCACAATACAGTCGCACAAAAAGCAGGAAATGTACTTGTCAATCTTAAACAAATAGCACGTCGTATAGTACGTCGTATCTCTCCATTCTGGAACACGGTTATTGGATTGGGCGGACGGGGTATGAGAAGTGACATATTGGTGGATTCGAAAGACTGACATTTTATCCCTGATAGTATCTGTAACACCCAAGACCGTCTGTAGTAAACTGCTAAATCAGTGACACATTTCCTGGGTAACAAATACCGTACCAAATCGCAGTACAAACAGCAGACAGACCAAATTAATCTGAATCACATTATTGGAACAACTCTATTGGCTTTTACAGCTCCTCCTCTTTTTCCCCTCAACGCTGCTCTCACTCAGCTTTACTATCTCCAGAACTGATCTGAAGGACTCAAAGCAGGGAAAATCTGAATATATTTCTCGTTACAGATGTTGAGGACATATGTTAAAACTGTACATCTCTTTGTCTAGTTTTCTATGCATATATAGAAGATGAGCACGCTTCGGTTCCCTGGTTTATATACAGATACTGATTATTATAACGTTGTCTATAGTTACACCAGTTTATCAACCAAGGGGGTTCCCAAACTGTGGAGCTGGCCTGGCAGGGTCCGCTATTAAATCACACACTGTTCCCTGCCTGTCAGTGATCATTTGTATTAGTGGCCTGCTAATCTAAGACAAGAATGAGTATCCACTTTCGTATACCATTTTTTCTTTCACTTGGTGTGTACATGTATGTAGCCAATACATTCACTGTTTCCAAAAAATGCTGCCTTGGCTTCAACCTATGCCAAGTGATAGCATACACTACAGTCTATTATTTCCCAAGACAGACGATGACATCACAGCTGGGTCTCCAGTCGATACGGCGTCATCCATTCCATTCACAGAGGTACTAAGATTAGACCCATAACGGTTCCTAATCCGAGACATTGTATGGTGATGCAAAACTATGAAAGCTGGCGCGGCTTTTGGAATTCATATCTGAAAACCTGACAGACCTTGTTGCCTTCAAATCAAAGAAGGCACTCAGTGGGTGGAAATAAATGTGTTTCAGATTTTCTCTTTGAAAACAAAACTGAAATGACTGCAGTGGAGAGGCACGTCTGAGAGGACTACAGATTAATTTGGTAATAAGGCTTTCTCTGCCCTGAGCTGAATGCAATAATCTATGAAATTAGAGAACCTCTGAAATACATTCATTTTATTTGATCCGTTTTTTGTATAGAATGTTTTCTACGTGGCCAGAGCTTTACATTGTGCCCTGAACATTACACCAAAGATAGTAATCGACATCAGATTCAGAGGTCACAAAACAACACAAGAAAAAACCTAAGCATTGCAAAGTCAAACTCTGCAATGGAAATGTTGAGGTTACTGTGCTCTGAGTTCCAATGAGCTAGAGTTCCGAAATACGTGATATGAGATTCTAAGATTGGTTCTCAAACATTCCAAACCTTGGCGTGAGCTCTTACAAACTCGCCTCACCTGCACTTCTGAGAAAGTACTTCTCATAGTCAGTGATGACCCTGGTGTTGGGGTCATAGAAGCCATCCCCACAGTCATAGCAGCCATTGGGAATGACACGTGGCGGGTCCAGGTTGGTCAGCTGAGACACTCCTGACAGGATGAATAGAGAAAGCCGCAGTGTCCAGCCAAAAACAATGACAACAGTTAAAATGAGGACAAAATACAGATTGTGGTAAAAACTACTGAGATACACAATATGTGTTATTTGCTATAAGATAGAGACTGATTAGATCATTAATCTAATACTTAGTATAAGACTTGTGTTGAAGAGGAGATGACTACTTTTCAACGCAATTCCCTTCTGTTACACATCAGTTCACACTCAAGGTTTTCACTGTATAATAAGCTTTAAATAGGTTTACCTGCAGGTTTGAGTCCATTGCACCTCTCTGTGTAGAACCGTCTGTCATATCCATCACAGTAATCCCAGTCCTTATTCCGATACTCTAGCCCATCAGAGAATGTATACTTCCCCTGTGGATTAAACAGAGTGTAGCTTCAGCCATGAAACACTGTAAAACCCTGCAAGAAGCTGTCTTTGTACAGTTAGAAACTTGAATCTTGTCTGTAATGCCAAAAGAGCGGATTTAGGCTAAAAATGGGAACAACTTGTCACCACTTCAATTGTGTTTTGATTGGAGAATTAGATTTAACCACAACATAGGCCAAACTAAGTGTGTCAATATGCTTCAATAGTCTTTTAATCGCGTAGCATTTGTTGAGAGGTCTGTGTTCCGGTGGAGATTTTACCACGAACAAAGGGAGGTCTGAGTCGGCTGGGAGTCAGGTGTGTTTGGTAATGGGCTTGCTAGACCTAGATCGTGTCTAATGGACCATAGTAATCATGATAATAATCGAACTGGTTACTATTAGGGCCAGGATACGCATGAATGAGCAGTTGACCAAAAAGGAATGTCTTTCCTGTCTGGAACATGCAGAGCGCACATGTAGCAAGAGCGGTGTAGAAACGCAATAACTGCGTCAATGAATGTGAATGATTGCTAAAGTGGAACAGATGTGATGTCCAACATAACCAAAGTGAAACACATAGACATACACACATATGACGTGGCACAGACACACATACACACACCAACATATATACCTGTTTGGATATTCCATTCTCCCAAGTTCCTTCATACTTGCTTCCACCGGGGTGAAAAAGTACACCTTTTCCATGGAACATGCCATCCTTCATCCCCCCTACATATCTCGTCCCTGTGGGAAACGTATATTGTCCGTCTCCCTCCATCCTGATGAACAGAGCAAAGTAGGTGCAGAACTACAGTGGAGCTAGCTAATACACTAGTGGAGAGATTAAAACAATTAATTAAATCATGTGCCCACATTGTTGCAAGCTAACGCTCAACAGTACAGTAGCAACAGTATAGTACTGCTGCTGTAGATAGCCTAGACAATGTTACGCACTTAATTAGCAACTTTACTGTATTGTAGTAGACATTTGGCCAGTTTGTTATTAATAATGTATGATGACTTAATAGTTGTTAATATTACCTCCCATTTTTGAAAGGTCCCTTGTAACTGCTACCTGTGAACTCCATGTTTGCGATATTATAAAAAATTGAGAAAGTAAATAAAAAAAGATCTCGCTTAGTTAGCTATCGAGGCAACAGCTGACTGATTACTGCAGCACACAATGTTTGACAACGTCGCCATGGAAACGCTAAGGCCCGGAGTAAATACAGTAGGCCCTGTGTGTTCTATAGTATCTTGTTAATGGATTTTCATATTTATTATGATACAATACGTATAACTTGTTGTCCAGTTTCTAAGAAAACAACGAGGCTCGTCAGCAGAATAACAAAATAGCAATTTTTACTGTCAAATCGAATAATTAAGTCAAAAGGTGTGAAAAGCCGGAATCATTTGTCGCACTGAAATTGCGTCACTGAAATGCGTTGCAAACATGTAGACATGCGCAATGCACTGACCTTCCTTGTCTGGCTTCGTCCTGTAGCTAGACCAGGACCTTGAATTTGTGGAGTAGTTTATTACTACATTCTTTAATTTTGATTAATCTACTGGTGGCCGAACCATGCCAGGTTCGGTGGAGATTCCCAATTTGAGTGAATTGAATGTTGAGGAGGTAAGCGTTAATCATTGTACTAATGAACAATCTAGTTAGCAATGATAGCTTTATAGCGCTTGCTAGCTACAAAAAGCGCCGGCTTGCCAATCAATTTTAGCTAACTAGAACAACAGGCTATATAGCAAGCTTGTCAAATTGGCTAAGATTCACAACAGGGTTGTAATGTTTGTTGAGATCTTGAGTAAACATCTGAAGCACTCTGTGACTGTGCGCACACTTAGTTTTGCATTTAGCTAACTTAGCTAAACGAACGGTACAACACACACACACAGCAGTTTCTATTTACAAAATCGCATTGCCTCCAAAACTTTACGTTGCCTACTTTCTTCAGAAACGTTGTAGATGCAATGCAATGCAATGCAATACATTATCACAAGCGATTTCATTTGCTCTATTAATTACATACTTAGTTTAATTAAATTGTCTTCTCTGTGTGTTGTTTAACATCTCAAGCACAGCCAAGTGAATCTCTGGCTAAACGTCATTGTTGTGTTTTGTTATGATATTCAGTCATGTCCCTGACATTGCATAAAATCTTCAACTAGCAAGTTAATACAGTAACTGCTTTAGGGAAATGAAGAGAAACACATTCTGTAGCGATCATAAACAATATCTATATAAAGTGTGTCGCTGACAATTTGGCCTCTGCCTTTTAGTATTGTCACTATGTTGTATTGTTATATATTTTTTTTATTGCTCCCTGATGAAAAGCATGTATTGGCCGAGGCGGCTTTGCCACATGTAAGACTAGTGTCTCACTATGCCCGCTCCTGTGTAGGTCAGCGTGTCATCCGCGGTGTTGAAGGCAGCTGCCCACCATTATGGCTCTCAGTGTGACAAAGCCAACAAGGAGTTCATGCTCTGTCGCTGGGAGGAGAAGGACCCGAGGAAGTGTCTGAATGAAGGGAAGAAAGTCAACGAGTGTGCCCTCAACTTCTTCAGGTGGGTAGTTGTGACAGGTGAGTCAGTAACCTCTCGCGCTGAATTAGTCCTGAATCCAACTTACACTTCGGCTTCTGCGTGGTCTAAGAGGGAATGTCTGGTATCCTATGCTGGAGGCTGATGTTTAGGTCCCAGCAGTTACCTAATCAAAGGCTAAATGTAACAGATGAAATAGGTAGGCCTGCCTTTCAAGAGTATGCAGTTTAACAGCTGCTGAATGTGGTGCTAGTGACATGGTCTGCAATATTTGATCTCCATTCATATTCAGCCTACAACACTGATCGAGCGCTGTGCTAAAAGTCCATGGTGAAACAGTTTACTGCTTGAGCTGCGCTCCTCTGTCTTATTTCTCCAATTGCTCGCTAATGTTTTCCGTCCACCGTTTTGAAGTATTGCCCTTTCAACAGTGCAGTTTTCAATCCAAAATCCTCGACCAGGCTGTTTGCACCGAACAGGTTCATATTTAGGTTAAACTCAAAACCCATTTTTTTATTTTTCCATGCCTGTTTGGCGACTGACCAGCGAGACTCCTGGAGTAAGCCTAACTATAGGCTGCTGTTTGTCTGACAGATGAGATGCTGGTGGAAGTGGTGTCTGGGTTGTCTCACTGTGGGGCATGGCAGGCGGCTGTGTTTACAGACAGCCGCTGTGCACTAATAACACCTTGTGATGCCGGACAAATGCGCGCGCGCACGCACACACACACACACACACATATGCAAACAAACACACACCTCTGCAGTGACTGGTATCTGTCACCGAAAAGGGGCAGGGCATGACATGTGAATGCGCTCTGTGGAAGGTCCACAAATAACACAACCGCTTCCAAAGCCGGACCAAATAAACAGTACTGGGTCCCAGGTGTAAACAGACGGTAACTGAGAATGGTGAAGCATGTCATTATTGTGATGGTACGCGGTTTTTCGGCCAACTTATAATTACACCAGCTTGTTTAGGCTTTTGGAAGTCCTCCACCCACCTTGAAGTGGTAGCTTAGCCACATTAGCAACGTAAATAAACAAAGACGCTGGTTAGATAGAAGTACACAAATCTGGTGAGTCTTTGAATGATGTGTCTATAACAAGGTGAACGCATTCGCAGTGTGTTTTGGGAAGGGATACATTTAGAACCCCCTTATGTATTGCGGGCGAGATGGAGGACATTTGTCAGCGGCCTGTGCTGCTTTACAGGAGTCCCAGGCGTAAGTAAGTAGCAAGTCATCTGCTTTGGGGAAAGGGCTCCGTCCGAAATGGCACCGTATAAACCCACTACGGCAAACGTGCCAATCGACCTGTCACTCTTTGCGTCCTCCAGGCAGATAAAGGGGAGCTGCGCTGAATCCTTCACAGAGTACTGGACCTGCCTGGACTACTCAAATCTGGCAGAGCTGCGCCAGTGCCGCAAGCAGCAGCACGCCTTCGACAGCTGCGTGCTGGACAAGCTTGGTTGGGAGAGACCCGGCCTGGGAGAGCTTTCCAAGGTGAGGCCCCTGGAGGTTTACTGCCTGCCCATGTAGGTCTGTGGATTTCAGAGTATTTAGTCGTTTTCTGAATACTCTTTAAAAGGAAAAACTCATCGGGATCAGCCCTTCTTATTTATTTTATAAGTGACTTATTGATAACCGTTTTAAAGAAATACAGTAATTTTCAGTCAAGGGCATATGATTTTGAGGTAAAAGTGTTAATATCATGATATAAATATAAAATATATTGCCTTGAATTAATGACAATTATCATGATATTAACCTGCCGATTCCATTTCCAGTAGTGCCAAATGGAGTAGGTGCTGGAAATAAATTATGTTTCATTATCTAAAAAGTTTAAGACCAAGCTAATATTTCAATAATTATCCTATTATATCAACACAAAATTTGAAGAATCAAATGTAAAACCAAATAATTCACCTGAGCTGCAGTAGAGGTAAGCTTTTGAAAGCCCCCAAGTGCATCATGCCTGATTTTTGCAGTTTTATTTCAGTCCTTCAGTAGAGGTATTAACGCTAGGGTAAACGGTAGGCTTTTTCACTGGAAAACCACTTCACGCCTTTTGATGCACATTGTCATTATGCATATATGCAATGGTCTAGGCGTTCTCTTTAACAAGCAAAACTTTCACTGTATGTTTATTTTACACCCAGTATAATATTTGCTCTTTCTCATCTCCTTGTGAAGTTCCAACATATTTTTCACCTCACACACGTTTTTCGGCACGGTTTTATTGAAATCATTGAATTTCGGCTCCTAAACAGTGAGAATGGAAAAGTGAATACGACAGAAAGGGAAAGGTCACCATGAGGAAATCTAATGGACCTCTGAACAATCCTGCTAATCAGTAGTCCAAAGGGGCGTCTGCTGGGTTAATGTAGCAGTCCAATTAGCACAGTGCAAATCACAGTATCAAGTAACTGCATATGAAGTAGAAAGTGTTCAGTATTTAGCTTCAGTGTTCATTATGTATTTGGGGAAATAGCGCGTGCATGCTTGTGTGCGTGTGCACACATCTCTTAGTGTAGATGTGTGAGAGACACTTTCCATGGTTGGTGTCAGTAAATTAGCTCTAGTTTCTGTTGTTTGTGTCTGTTTTTGTTTGATCAATCAAATTATAAATCCTCACAGATTAACATGAATAATGTGCTCTTTTTGCTGGAAAAAGTCACTTTCTGCCTTAGGTTTGTTAGGATTTCGGCTAAGTTGGCCATGATGGAGGATTTTTACTCTACTACTAGCAGAAATACAAGCATTACCAGAACCGATCTGATATATATACACATATATTCATACATGCACGAAATTGTTTGGGTACATGAGATAGACAGACCAGTGAGAAAGTTTAAATTGTTTAAATCAGTTTTCATTGTTATATATTCTCCACATACTCGCGTCAGATAGTCACAGTACTATCCCCCCACCCTAAACCACCCTGGACTAGTGAATACTATTCCAAATCTGTTCGGTAAGGAAAGATGAGGAGAAAAGTCATGTCATTATTTAAATTCATGCCTCTTTAAGTTCAGTCTCTTTAAGTTGTTAAGGATGGTTTAGGGAAAATGTGTTTTTTTGTCCCCAGAAGGACAGAAAAACAAAGCTGTGTTCGTGCAAACAGACTCTACAGTACACATCAAAGCGCAGGGCAGATGGACAGTCAGATTGACATGCTGATGGGCTGGAGGTAGATGCCGTTATCCTCAGTGTTTGTCCTGGATGGGATGTACCTGAACTGTCTCTGTCTGGTAGATGGTAGCAGAGCAAACAGCACAAAAGGACGGTGAGACTAATGTTGCACATCCAAGTAATCATTTACCGATTGTACAAGCATAAAAGGAATGTCTGCAACTCTGGTATAGTGGCACAACTGACACCAGGGCTTCTGAATACTTTTTTCCACCAGTTCCATTGAGCCTTTCAGTTGGTGGCACCAGCACATTATTTGGTAGTGCCCCCAAATATTTATTAGTACACATCACCTTTGGCATATTTGTTTATTTGAATATGAACATTCATTCTATAGCTTCATTATAATTAATATTTCGACTGCAGGCCTTTGTATGTTTAGGGTTCTTGCATTGGGCCATGGATTCTTGATGGTTTTGTTAAGAATACAGTCATGGCTAGACCTAACAGAGCAATTGTGCAGGACAATGGATTTATCTTAGGCAGATTTAGATATTATAATCTTACTGTGCATTGGCCTGCCAGATTTCAACATAGCCTCACAACATTGGTGTTTGTCTACTGAATCTGGATCCTTGAGTTGTTCGGTGAAAAGAGAGAATTTTTTGGCCAATTTCTATTCATTTAATCAAGCACCGCAGCTCCACAGCTAATGAATAGTATACTGAAGTCACGATTTTAGATTATTATTGACATTTTTTAAACTTGTAAACAAGGTATATTTATAACTGCTAAGAATACGAAAAACTACATTTCTTAATAGATTTCAAACATGGTCTAGTTGCAGCCTCAACATGGTTGGATTGGGACTTGTTTTGTGTGGAAGATGAGAACTTCCTTTGTGAACTGCAGAGCCTTTCTGAAAGTAACATATTGTTCATGAACTGCATATTGCTAACAAGTCTTTGACATGTTTTCCTTATCATATGGTCTTTGTGTCTCACCCTAGTTTTGGGAGAGTTGTGTGTTTCGGAGGAGATTTAGGGGGACGAGACGGCTTGGTCCGTAGTATATTTCTTTGTATTACCACTATGTTGCCAATTAACCAAGCTGATGAATTAATATCCGCGTATGTTACATTGAGAGAGAGGCCATTTTGTTGTTGAACGATCTCCGACAATTTGATCTTTGACTGGGCCCTGTTAAGATTTTGATTTCGGCTTCTTTGGAAAGTTTTCATGGGCAGGGCGGTAGCCGCCTAACTAAGACCTCCTTCACACAGCAACAGAATGCTGTTTTGACAGTTACTCCTTGACAACTGAGCGAGAGGGAGTGGGTGGCTCAAACAGACAGTTACATGCAGCTGTAAAAAGATATGTAAAGTTCGATATCAAGAACAACAGTGAGTCACGTTACTGTTTGACCATATGAGAAAAAAGGTTTGTCAAGGTCATGTTGATGCTCTCCATTGAAAATGTACCTAGAAAAGCCAAGAAAAAAGGTCACAAAACACAGCCGTTTAGTCATAGTCTCAAGCCCTAACTGGAACCCTGTTAACCATTCTTGATTCGGCCAAACTACAAAGAGCAGTATGGTGCCTGCTGATGCAACCTGAGAGCATCCTGTCAATGGTGCCTCTGTCCTGGGTTAACCCCCTTACGTGTTTCTGCTCAGGTGACGAAGGTGGACACTGATCGACCAATCCCTGAGAACCCTTACCATTCGAGACCCCGGCCGGAGCCGAACCCCGTCATCGAGAGCAATTTGCAACCCGCCAAGCATGGCAGCCGGCTCTTCTTCTGGAGCTGGTAAAGCAGAGTGCTAATGAAGTTTCCCAAGGATCAGCTTCCCCTGCCCCGAAACGTAACCTTAACTATTACTGGGGAATATGTGAAACTGACTCCTGGTCAACATCTAGGGGCAACTTATCCCGCAATGCCTGCTGTCTCCTCCAGCACAGCCACCATCGTCAGACCTCTTTGGACAGAGGGGGATGTCTTTGGCTATGTTCATACAGGCTGAAAATCCAGATCTTACGTTGTTCTTTTGACCAGTCGTGTCAGATCTCTTCGCCGATTGGTCAACAGGGCAATGTAGTGAAAAGTGAGATCAGTATTCAGCAGCCTGTGTTCACACAGTCAACGTGCATTTTGAATGTTCAGCCATTCTCTTCTCTCTATATTGTTGAAACGTTCTTGGTTAAATGAAAAGCAGTGTGTTTATTTGTTGTGAAATAAAAACATAAGATTGAATTACAACATGCTAATCTCCTGAGTTGTTTGCTGTCATGCAAATCATCAATGTAACTGGGGGGGATGTCCAATAACGTGAACCGGTGAAAACAGTAGGTGAAGTTTGTATGCAAACTCGAACATTTTCGTTGTATTGTCCTCGAACTAGGTCGGGTCAGGGTCTTATTGGGTTCAGGGTCATTGCCAGTTTCCTCTTGTTCTTCTGGGTCACTTCCTGAGACCTGGAGGATGGTCTTGGTAAGACAGACGGGACCAGTTTGAAGGCAGTGTGTTCGTCACAAACGGGGACCCTATATCCCACAAGCTCTGGGCGAATGTAATGCAAAGGGTGTATGGTTTAATTTGGATTGGATTCACAGTGGTGTGACGCCCACCACCATCCTAACACTGACAAAGAAAAACCATGTTACTAGTTTTTTTAATATCAATATGTCCCTGGAAGTTTTATGCATGTGAACAGGACTTTTTAAAAATTAAATCGCACTGGGCTTTGGAGGACCGTATTATTCAGAAACTTTGATATCTCCCAGTGACATTTTATTCTTTTTAGAGGCTGGGTCTGTGTACTCCTATCAAATTGTTTTTAACATACAACACCTGTAATACCCATTTAAAACCCAACATCGTAGAAGCCCAGAGACAAAGTTTTGACAAAAAAAACTAAACAAGTGTGTGTGGGCATTCATGTCAGTCGTGGTTTCATATCATTCCGTCTCCCCAGCCTAGCTTTCTACAGCTGTACGGGCTGATGTCAGTGCGTTGTGGAGTCTGAGAGGTTTTTGGTGGATTCAGCCTGACGTTTCTTTGGCACGGACAGATGCAGGACTGCCTTGGCCGACTGGGGAAGGCCTGTCTCCACAAGGAATATAGTGTCTGTCCCAAATCCAACTCTGTTTTCTTCACTGGAGTCTGGTCAATGTGGGCTCTGGTCAAACCTAGTGCACTATAAAGGGAGTCTATGTCCTGTTTGGGACTGAAACAGCATCATAGGGCCCCAGCTGGCCCCAGAGCCTGAGGGCTACTCAGGGTATCACATCAAGGGAAACACAACACTACTCCTTGAATCTGAAACAGAGGCCCAAATGGTACCCTTGAGCACTGTTTTGGACCGGGGCCCATCAGTCTGTCGTCAAATATAGTGCGCCGGTGAGTGGGGTGGAATTTAGGACACGGTTAGATTCCTGTCAGACCACCGTTGTAAATGAGAATAAAATGACTTTCTAGAGCGTAACCCATGAGCATGTACCCTCTGAATGTCAGATGCCGGGGAATGGTGGAGGAGTGGGTTTTAAGGCGAGTGGGGTGCTGTGGCTTGACTTCTCATTCCCTTTAAAGCTTCAGGCACAACTCTGGAGCTGTTTCCTATGCCATGTGGTTCATTTCTACAGGGACCAATAAGGACTGTACATTTGACAGTTGTCAGATTTAAACGTGGCTGTGTGGCCCAGGGGTGTTTTTTAAATCATGTTAAGTGGCTTCTTTCCCAAAAGCTCTTGGCCCGGCGACATTCGTGATGGTGTCAGTGTAAAAGTCTGCAGATACCCACATTCAAATGTCACCCCGCTCATGTGAAAATATTCAGCCGGCTTATTTGTTTTGCTTATTTTTCATGTGATCATTAATCTGAAGACAAATAATCCAGAAATGTTTCCTCCCATGTTTCCTCTCCGTCCAGATAAGACCTATTGCCTTGTTCTTCCAACGGAGATCACGCACTCAAAGTAACAGGCAGAAATCATATTTTATTCAACCTTCCTTTAACCTCACTGTCCGATTTAATTCGAGAGACATCTCCAACTTGGGTGACATAACTGGGATAGCTAACCTCTTCGGTCACCCCCCCTTTTGTTGTCAGCCAATCCTGCCTTTTGTAGAAATCCCCTGATGATTCCCATGAGGTGTGGTCTCTGGTTTGCACCGGTGGCTCATGGTCAGGAAGCGCACAACAGCGGTGGTCCTGACCCAGGCGACGTGCACGGGGATAGAGCCTAAGGGGGGAAGCAAGGGTTTCAGGGGGGATTTGAGTGGCACATAGCAGTGGGGGGAGGGGGGTGGTTGGGGTTGCCAGTCAGACAAGGAGTCCATTGGCTCAGGTGAAGGGGGCTGTAGACGGGGGTGACCAGAGTCTCAAGGCAGCGGGGCCACGTTTCTCGAGGCAGGCCTGGTTCCAAGCCTCTGCCAGGAAAAGATGGGGTCACCATCAGTTGACGCAGGAAGCCCATTTTGGCCGAGGAAATAATTACAATAAAGGGCTTCTCAAAGCAACCTCCTGGAGAAAACAGGAGACCATGGTGTTAAAACACTTTAACCTGCTTATTCACGTTCCCCAACTGTCAATAACCCCATTGTTCAGTCCACCACTTTGACAAAATAAAATAAATATTTGAGCAGTGGCGACTGGTGAGCACAAACAGTCAGTTGCTGCCAGTCTTTTTATCTCTGTCATCCGGTCATTTCTGTCAGAATCCAGTGTAGGTCAATAAATAAGTGCTGTTTCTTTGGTCTATTCAGTGTTTGGTGTATTAACTGCTTATTATTTGCAGTAATGCTCCACCAGCACTTTGTCAAAATAATACATCTTAGTTATTTCCTGCTTTGTTTTTTGCTGGTTGATTCGTTCAAACATGCAAATAATCTGACCTAAAATTCTGCATTTTATGGAAAATATGCAATACTTTTATGTATAAGCTCATCAAGCAGATGTAATTTCTTGGTTCTCCATACATGCTACTAAGTCCTGCATTCACGCTTCAAATTGTCATTGTAAATGTTGAGATGAACTCTCACACAGGTCGTACTTAATAGTCTCACTCTGCTATTCATGGGAATTGTCATTCGGTAGAGTACAAAGAGCTCAGGAAGACTGCAAGTACCTCCCCAGATCCCCATGAGTCAGGTCTAAATAAGCTCTGCTCTCTCGTTAAGCCCAGACCTGGATTCAAATACTATTTGATATCATTGCAAATACCTAAGCTTAATTTAATTGAGCTTGTTTATTCTAATGAAACCTGTAGAACTGTCCGAGGAGGGCGAATCCTGCCCATATGGTACTCCAAAAGGACTATAGCGAATTCTCACTGTATCTGAAAAACTTAGATAGTGCTTCAACCCAGATCTGGTCTTAAACCCACAGAGTTACCTTAGCTTCCGCTGAAGTCAGAATAAGCCGGGCATATTTATTTGGGATAATGCAAAACATGATCCATAACATGAACTTGATTAGCAGAGGGAGAATTCTTGCATTTTAACAGGATTAATGTCATGTGTTTGACAGGAGGGACCTATTTTACAAACCCCACACCCCCGTCTAAACCACTGATCCCCTTGGCAATTATAGAAATCAGTGCACTATGCCAGTTTAGACCAACACAAAAATATACTTTCTGGGTTTTGAAGCTGTTTTCCCCCAGTCCCCCTCACGCAGTCTACCCTGATGCTTGTTGTTTGAATTAATTAATTGGTCAGGTTAACGCTCTTTAGTCTCATCAACATGTAGTATAATCATTTCAGGGTTGTTTCCAAGATATCCTGCATATACAGATTCGTATTAGATATATGTATAAAGCCACTCGGTAAATAATACTGTAACTTCAATTGGAAACATTCTGTAATCCCACCCTTTTATGCAAGGTAAAGATGGCATTGTAGAGGATCATAGAGCTCTTTTTTGAGGTGACAGGATCATTGTTTGCATTCCAGTGGTTTCACGCTTTGCATTCGTCGTTTTTCCTCCAGTGTTTTTAAAGCGCCAATGAATGGTTTTGTTAAGCTAACATTTAGCAACTGCTGTCTGTGTTTGTTTCAGTGAACTAGGTATTAGCAGGAGAAAGACAAGACTGCACAGGTGAGCTTGCTGTCTCTCAAAAGCTCTCCCGTGGATATGGTGCCTCTAAAGATTTATGTGCAAAGATGAGTCCTTTACAAATGTAAAGGTTAAACTTTTTCCCCTTATTTTATGTGGATTTTTGGCCAAAGTAATTGACACTTTTACTCTTTCTGTGTAACTCGCATTGGTCAACTTTTATGTATTTTTAGAGACAAAGCATTTCACTGTAAATTTGACAGAACCTTTGTTTTTGATTCAGAACTTAAAACTTAATATATCCTTTCATATCATAAAATGAACATAAATGGCACTGACAGAATTTACACCCAGACTTAATATTTTGTAACACAACGTATGGCCAAAATAACTACAATCAATTTCTCCTGCACCTCTGTACTGGCATTTTGGCCCACTCTTTGGCTCACTGCTTCAATTCTCTCAGATCTGAAGGGTGCCTCAGAACCGTTGTTTTCACCTATGCACAGGTTTCAATAAGATATAGATCTGCATCATTTCTGACCACTCAACAAGATGTGTGCATCTTGAAGTCTGTATTTGATATCCTGTTGGAAGACCCATGACCTTTGACAGAGTTTTCTGAAACAGAGTTTGACATTGCTCTCCAAAAAACCTTGGTATTCTCCGTATTTCACGATTCCATGCACATGTTCATGTCACCCAGTAGTAAAGGCAGCGGAAAAAAATACTATTGCTGACCCTCTGTGTGTGACTGTTGGGTAGGTGTTCTTTGAAGGCTTTGTTCTGTTTTTTGGTGAAAATAATGATGCTGTGCGTTACCAAAAATAAATTTTCTTTACTGAGACTATTTATTGGAAGTTTTTTTTTCTCCAAAATATCTGAAAGAAATTGCTGAAATTAGACTGCTTAAGACTAGTTGTTCATGTGGGGCCTTGGCCCTCTCAGGGTCTACCAAGAGCATGGACCTACTCTGATACGCCTATAGCGCCAAAACATCCACAGATGACACAATTCTCATTGTGTTGCACACTGCCCTCTCCCACATAAACTACAAATACCTACAGCATCTAAGAACACTGTTCATCCACTAAAGCATAATATTCTCCAAGTTCATTGCTAAGCCCAGGACCTTGGCACTTAACTTTTACTTCTGCAACTGGGTGTTGAACTTCCTTAATCACCGCCCCCCGGTGGTGAGGATAGGCAACAAATGTATCGCCCTCAACATTTATAAGAGGGTCACTCAGAGACCGATATGAACGTGAGCTACAGTAGATGGAGGGACGAGAACGCCCCAGAGCCCATGGACAAAGCTGAAGAGGGGTGGGCTGTAGTCGCAAAGCATTTCAGGGGGTGGTGCAATTACCAAGCTCACTGTGCCCAAGCTCCCAGTCATTATGAAGTGGTTGAGAAAGGTCCTAACAACAGCCTGACTCCAGCCACCCAGGCCATAGGCTGTTTTCTAAACCCCTGCACGAAGGGCATGACACGTGGTACCAGTCCCTCAAGTCTCTGGTTCCGAATCCTGCACATCTTTTACCCCCAAACTTTATGAATGTTCAACAAAACTGTCAAACTATAAAATGGTCACATGTAGTAACACTCCACGCAATCACAGTTAATGCTCATTACATACATTATATATATGTTTATTCTGCAACTTTAATGAGGGCAGATGATGAATAAATTCTCTGCTGGTCTACAACTCTCCTCTGCTGGTCTAAACATGTGAAAATAAAACGTAAGGTTTATAGGAAACGCTTTGTGACGGTTACTGTCATAACGCATTGTGGCGCAATCATAATTGTGTCATAACATTTAATAACAGTTGAAATAACTTGTCATAACTAGTTATAATATTATCATAACACCATCATGAGACGTATGTGGACTTTATTTATGATGCCGTCAGCATTATTACTATCAGAATCAGCACCAGTCCCAAAGATGGCGTCTTGTATTGCTCCTGAAATCTGCTCCGGCATTCAACCCTGTCATCAGGAACAATCATCTGGCAGGTACATGTCTGCTGTGTGCTGGCAGGTACACGTCTGCTGTGTGCTGGCTGGTACACGTCTGCTGTGTGCTGGCTGGTACACGTCTGCTGTGTGCTGGCTGGTACACGTCTGCTGTGTGCTGGCTGGTACACGTCTGCTGTGTGCTGGCTGGTACACGTCTGCTGTGTGCTGGCTGGTACACGTCTGCTGTGTGCTGGCTGGTACACGTCTGCTGTGTGCTGTCAGGTACACGTCTGCTGTGTGCTGGCAGGTACACGTCTGCTGTGTGCTAGCTGGTACACGTCTGCTCCAAATGTGCACAATTGTAATGATAACATCAAATTCTTGGATAAATGTAGCTATTACACTGAACAGAAATATAAATGATACATGTGAAGTGTTGATCCTATTTTTCATGTGCTGACAAAAGATTCCAGGAACATTCAATGTATATATACACATCATACTCAGTCATAGGGGAACTCCATCCCTAATGGAGTAATTCATTCACCTTGGCTGATTTCCTCATATGAACTGTAACTCAGTAAAATCATAGAAATTGTTACGTTATATTCCATGCCATCCTCCCGATTTGACTGACATTTACATGCCCTGTTTTTCTCTCCATTTTGTTGGAGGGATATGTGAATCCTAGACAAAATATACTGTAGTATGTAGTCAAACTTTGGCACATTATGAAGCATCTGTCAAACATTGACCAAAATATATACACTGGGGAGAACAAGTATTTGATACACAGCTGATTTTGCAGGTTTTCCTGGTTACAAAGCATGTAGAGGTCTGTAAAATAGGTACACTTCAACTGTGAGAGATGGAATCTAAAACAAAAATCCAGAAAATCACATTGTATGATTAAATAATTAGCATTTTATTGCATGACATAAGTATTTCATACATCAGAAAAGCAGAACATAATATTTGGTAATATTGGTATATTTTGCAAATACAGAGATCATACATGTCCTATAGTTCTTGACCAGGTTTGCACACACTGCAGCAGGGATTTTGGCCCACTCCTCCATACAGACCTTCTCCAGATCCTTCAGGTTTTGGGGTTGTTGCTGGGCAATATGGACTTTCAGCTCCCTCCAAAGATTTTCTATTGGGTTCAGGTCTGGAGACTGGCTAGGCCACTCCAGGACCTTGAGATGCTTCTTACAGAGCCAATCCCTGGCTGTGTGTTTTGGGTTGTTGTCATGCTGGAAACCCCAGCCACAACCCATCTTCAATGCTCTTACTGCTGGAAGCCCCAGCCACAACCCATCTTCAATGCTCTTACTGAGGGAAGGAGGTCGTTGGCCAAGATCTCGCGATACATGGTCCCATCCATCCACCACTCAATACGGTGCAGTCGTCCTGTCCTCTTTGCAGAAAAGCATCCCCAAAGATTGATGTTTCCACCTCCATTCTTCACAGTTGGGATGGTGTTCTTGGGGTTCTACTCATCCTTCTTCTTCCTCCAAAAACGGGGAATGGAGTTTAGACAAAAAAGCTCTATTTTTGTCTCATCAGACCACATGACCTCCCATTCCTCCTCTGGATCATCCAGATAGTCATTGGCAAACTTGAGCTGGGGGACCTTGCCTGCGCTGCAGGATTTTAATCCATGACGGCGTATTGTGTTACTAATGGTTTTCTTTGAGACTGTGGTCCCACCTCTATTCAGGTAATTGACCAGGTCCTGCCGTGTAGTTCTGGGCTGATCCCTCTCCTTCCTCATGGTCATTGATGCCCCATGAGGTGATATCTTGCATGGAGCCCCAGAACAAGGGAGATTGACCTTCCATTTTCTAATAATTGCGCCAACAGTTGTTGCCTTCTCATCACGCTGCTTGCCTATTGTCCTGTAGCCCATCTCAGCCTTGTGCAGGTCTACAATTTTATCCCTTAAACAGCTCTCTGATCTTGGCCATTGTGGAGAGTTTGGAGTTTGTTTGATTGAGTGTGTAGACAGGTGTCTTTTATACAGGTAACGAGTTCAAACCGTTCCAGTTAATACAGGTAATGAGTGGAGAACAGGAGGGCTTCTTAAAGACAAACTAACAGGTCTGTGAGAGCCGGAATTCTTACTGGTTGGTAGGTGATCAAATACTTGTCATGCAATAAAGTGCAATATTTTTTTTTTAAGTCATACAATGGGATTTTCTGGATTTTAGTGTTAGATTCCATCTCTCACAGTTGAAGTGTAGCTATGATAAACCTCTACATGCTTAGTAAGTAGGAAAACCTGCAAAATCATCAGTGTATCAAATACTTGTTCTCATCACTGTAGATATAGTGCATTAAACAGTTTTCAGATTTTTTTCAAACAGATTACTTGGAAGCTACATCTTGGTGAGAAAAACAGTGTTTTCTCGGTGGACTACCCTTTGACGCCAAATCAATATGCACAGGATTAGCAGGGGCGCCACCAGATTAAGATTCTCTTTCATTGACCCAAGAACAACCACAGGACAGAGCGAATAAATATAATCAAATGTCACCATATCAGGAAGTTAACCATGTCTGAAAGCAGCAGCCTAGCCAAGTCATCATGTTCCAACCAAAACTGTCAAATAAAAGCCAAAGTACATTAAGAGCTGTTCTTATGTTGACGAGGGATCCTCGCCAAATTCAGCCCTGTAGAGTTGCATTGTATCCACTTAGGCTTGAGCCATGAAGACCTAACCCATGTACTCCACCCTCAAATGAGCCATATAGAGTCAACTTGTCCACCGCCAAAACAGGGACATTTGTTTACAGTTTTCCTTTAAAAGTTATTGATGCATTCATCTTTAAAATGTTTTCCTTTAGTAATAGAAAAAAGTATTTCCATCTGACATTAGTTCATGATGGGTTAATTCAGGAACAGAGGAGAAATGGATTAAATCCCCACTATGTTAGAGAGAAACTTGCACATCAAATTGTCATGCCCCCCGCTATTGCTGGGATTTTAATCTATTGAAAATTGACAGATCAAGGGCCATTTTCCATTTTCCATCTTATTCGGGGCTTCAGGGAGTAATGTGCTGGAAATGTGAGTCGGCATCTGGTTTCCCAGATGCTCAAGAAAAGCTCAGAAAGGAACAAGAACAGATTTTCTCCTTCTTTCAACACCTGCCATTATCAAAGTGTCAAACTCCTGCGGATCCTGAGCCTTCAGCTGAGATCTCCAAGATTCTCATACAGTCTGTGTCACCCTGTGGAGAATTTACTCTTTTTGTCTTCAAGTCAGTATGCCAACTGGAAGTTCCCTTTTCAGCACTTTAGGATCACCAGAATGTTCCTCAACCTGTGTGTAAACTGGAAGTTTGTGATGATGACATGACCTCTAAATGAATTGATCCCGTTTCTCCCATGGTGTTCTCCCTGTGTGTTGCACTTCAACAGCCCAGGGCCCTTAGGGTGCTGTTCAAGTAGTGGTGTACGATATACAGTAGGCTTTTAAAAACCGAAATATGGTCCTCTTTCTACAGCCACAGGGTCTTGTTTGTATTTACAAGGCTGTTTCCCAAAAATGTGGGACGCTGCGTGAAATTCAAATAAAAACAGAATGCAGGTGATTTAATCCCTATTTTTAATTTAAATAGTACAAAGTCAACATATCAAATGTTGAAACTGAGAAATGCTATAGTTTTTGGAAAAATGCAAGCCCATTTAGAATTGGATGCCAGCAACATGTTTCAAAGTGTTTACCACTGTGTTGCATCAATTCAACTATCAACAATACTCTGTGTTTGGGAACTGAGGAGACCAATTGCTGTAGTTTGGAAAGTGAAATGCTTTTCCATTCTTGCCTGATATAGGATTTCAGCTGCTCAATAGTTTGGGTCTCTTTTGCCAAATTTTTCATTTCATAATGAACCAAATATTTTCAGTGGGTGACAGGTCTAAACTGCAGTCTGGCCGGTTTAGCACCTGGACTCTTACTACGGAGCCATGCTGATGTAATGTCTGAAAAAGACAGTCTGGATGGCAGCTTATGTTGCTCCAAACCTATTTATATTGTTCAGCATTTATATTTCTGTTTTCTTATTTGATGTTTACTTATTATGATGTATTTTATATTATATTTCTCTTCATGATTCAGCGTTTTATAATAATTTTGTTGCTATTCTATATATCTATGTTTTACCAATAGTTTTTCTTTCATTACAAAGCACATTGAATTCCTTCTATGTATGAATTGTGCTAAATAAACTTGCTCCCTTGCTTAAAGGTGCCTTCACAGATGTGCAAGTAACCCATGCCATGTGCACTAATGTACCAACCATACCATCACGGATTTTGGTTTTATATAGCTGTGCTGATAACAAGCTGGATGGTCCTCTTCATCTTTAACGTGGGTGGCGCGGTATCCATGGAATAATTTTCAATTAGACCACAGGACAGTTTTGCACTTTGCCTCAGTTTATCTTAAATGAGTTCGGGGCCAGAGAATGCAGCGTTTCTGGATCTTGTTTATATCTTGTTTCTTCTTTGCGTGGTAGTTTTAATTAGCATTTCAGGCTTTCACAGTGTGGTGAACCCCTCCCCATCATTACTTCAGTCAGGTGGCCGCTCTGGCCCCGGAGCAGGACGGGCGGAGCTTCCACCTGTCCCGGCGCCGTGTTCTGCTCCGGGGCGGAGCTTCCACCTGTCCCGGCGCCGTGTTCTGCTCCGGGGCGGAGCTTCCACCTGTCCCGGCGCCGTGTTCTGCTCCGGGGCGGAGCTTCCACCTGTCCCGGCGCCGTGTTCTGCTCCGGGGCGGAGCTTCCACCTGTCCCGGCGCCTTGTTCTGCTCCGGGGCGGAGCTTCCACCTGTCCCGGCGCCGTGTTCTGCTCTGGGGCGGAGCTTCCACCCGTCCTGGCGCCACGTCATACTCTGGGGCCGGAGTTGCCACCTGACAACTTTTGAAAGACACATCCTCTCTTTTTATACCCAATCATATTACTGACCTGTTGCCAATTAAAACCTGTTAAGAATCCTGTTAAATTTGCCTAAAACGCCTAATCATACCCAAAGTAAACACCAAGATATCAAGAATGATTACATGTGGACCAAAGTTACGATGTGAACCGAAGTTAAGATGGAGAATATGTGAAAATGAAGGTACTTTGAAATGATGCAACAAGAGTCTGTGGGTATTTACGAATGTAATAATGTGTTTTGGACTAAATATTGTGGTTGATTGGATCGTTTGGTCCTTTACCAATGTAACAAGATTTTGGTCAAGATGTTATGTATCAGTGGACTACTACGGGGCTGCATAAGGGAGTTATTGTTTGTTATGTTTGTGGTCTGGCAAAGACTTTGTACCTGCAGTTATCTATATATTTGAATGATTTACATTGAAGAATCTTAGCTGTCAATATATGTGGCATGTGTACCAATGTACACACAGACGTTGTTTACATCGCAGTTTTCTATTCAATAATGTGACAGCCCACCAGTGGGCCGGGGATTTTCAAAACATTTTACTTATTTAGCTGTGAGATGTTTCAGCAGGGGCTTGATTGTGTTACACATTGTTTGCCCTTGTCCCACCTTTTTTTAAATGTGTTGCTGACATCAAATTCAAAGTGGGCACAAAAAAATGTAAGGAACAATAGAAAATTTCAGTTTCAACATTTGATATGTTGTCTTTCTACTATTTTCTATTTAAATGATTTTCACATCTTAGCATTCTGTATTTATTTCAGTTTTACACAGAATCCCTGTGTCCCTGTGAGAAATGTAGTAATATTAACATTAGAATGACAATTCTGCCTTGAGTAATTAGATGTGAAATGCAGAACACAGAGTTCAAACTGACTGTATCTATCGTTTGAAACACTGATTTCAGTCTCAGTGAGGGGATGACCCAGCTGTTTAAAAACCGAATGGGGGATGGATTGATAACGCGTGCGTACATGCATGAAGGGGTTGTGTGGGTGCTCCACAGAGTGAAGCTGTGGGTCCTTCTGGTCTCTGTTTGTGTTGGCCCCATCCAAGGCCTTCATTACTCCTCCTGAGACACAGTCCATACAGCCCCGGGGGCCGAATCCCAAATGATAACATATTCCCTATATGGTGCTCTACTGTTGACTAACAGCTATTGAGGATAGGGTGCCATTTTGGATGAGCCCCTGGCCTCAGGACTATTTACTGCTTTACCGCGCTGTTCCACTGTGGCGTGCAAGCCCCCTCTCCTCTTCTTCATGCTGAAGGGAGCTCTACTGTCATGCACGCCATTGTTTGTTGAAACTTCAGCCCCTGATTCATCGTTTTTTCGCTCAATGGAGATGAGGGAGAAGCCCCCCCCCAAAATAAGTTCTGAGCCAAGTCGAGGGGCCAAGAGCCGCAAGCGACTCGCTTATCCGTCTTCTACTTATTCTCTCCCCCTCCACCGCGCTCCATCTCTATCCTCTTACCTCATCTATATAGATGTAAACAGAAGTTTCCGGAATCTTTGACGGACCCCTCCATCCTCCTTTACTTTCATGCGTCCGCGTCGGGGCAAACCCTCCTAAGTAGTTTTTAGAGGCACTTGCGGTTGTCTGTCCTCATTAACTCCCTCCCACACACACATCAGTGGCAGAACTTCAGTTGGCAGTTCTGTGTGGTTACTATATGTTCTCAGCAACACGCTTGCCTCATGCCCAGTGTCCGTGCATTTCCATCCCATTTTAATGCAGTTGTGTGTTCGGTTTCCAGGAGGGATATGGAGGCATTCCTCCGCAGTGCGTTCATCTAAACAGATTTAGTTAAAAGAGACGCGTTTCGGCGCTGCGCAGCTCTGCTCCTCCGGCGGTTCCTATCTCACTTCTGGCTCAGCCTGCTAGGGTTTCGTACGCATGTCAAGGTGGGTTAGTCTTTCCCTGCGTCTCCTCTTGCTGGGGCCTTGGTGGGCTATCAGTCACACACTCCGGGCCCAGGCCACTTCCCTCCTGGCCTCCCCCGCTCTCGCTGGGTGTTCACTTAAACTTCTCTCCCTTTTTCTCTATCTCCTGCCCCTTTTCGTCTTCGTTTTTTCTCAGCTGCCACCTTTCATACTCTTCCATTTGACCAATATCAAAACAAGTAGGCGATAGATTTCCTTATGAATCTGTTCATTTTGCCCCCTTGCTGGGCCAGGCTGAAGTATCCGGACTCATGTAACCGGAATCTGTCTATTTTAGATTCCTCGCCCTCAGCTCGACCAAACTATCAAGCCACAAGTTTAACAAGTTGAGTCTGAGATATTTATTCGGGTAACCGCAGCAGGACAATGTGGGGTGCTGAGGATCCTGTTTACTCAATGGGCCCTTGGGGGTTGCATCTGCTGTCGCCTGTAGGTGGAAATAACACACATCGTCAATCTGATACAGAAGGAAGTCCAGCAATGCTTAGTCAAACACACACAACATCACATACTGTATCAGCTGCAGGGACCGTAGAGGATTTCACCCCTCCAAAACATTATTGTCTAGAGTGGAAATGCCTTTGCACACCCTCAGGTGCTGTCTGCAGCATTCTCTCCACAATGACAGCACTTGTTTTCCAGGAAGTTTGTAGAATTGAATGCGTGGACTGGTTCCAGGTTATTCATGGGTGGAGTGAGTAGATGATTTTACAGCATGGTCTTTAGCCTCAAGGGACTTGCGCAAGTGTCATTCTGGATTCCAATGTGGCGTTAAGGAGTATCTTATAGTGGTATCCTCATGAAGCACTTGCACCACACAATTAAGCATGTGTTTCTTTTGCTCATTTTCATGGAAAAGAAATACCCTGTATTACCCCAAATGTACCAGATTAAATTATCCTGTCCTCATTTTGCAATGTCCAAATCTCAATTATGTGTTCTCAATGCACTCCTTGTCAAGCCATTCTGTTTCCAACTGAAAAGTTCTCATTCGCTCAGGGACCTTTCACCAACACACATGAGCTGGAGCTAAAAGCATTCCCCGGCCAACAACCACAACTGAGATCGTAGGTGCCTGACCTTCTACAAGCAGAGTGCAGCAAGGCACAACACACCAGTCCCACATTCTACATGTCCACCCTGGACGGCACTGAGGCAATTTACGCCAACCTCTGGACCCCTAGGCAATGTCGTAATGCCACGGCCATTTAAAACCCTTGCCCCAGTGACGCAGCTGTACCGTGCAACAGGTCATCTTAAAAGGATAGTAATATGGTTGTATAATTTACAATCACTTGTCTGTGTACAAGGATACATTTAATTTCCCATTTGGCTCTGTGAATATTGAGTATCATACGTTGCTATACTTTTCACTGTGACGTCCGTTTTCACAGCACGCAGTTTGTCTGTGAATACTCTGCTGTATTACCCAGCTGTCTGTGGAGTATTAGAGAGGCCTTCTTGAAAACAGTCACCATGTCACAGTGTTTCCTCTGTCAGGATAGTCTACCATGTGTTTTTGTTACTCAAGTATTCAAAAAGAAAGACACAGAGAGAAAACAGATAGAAGAGAGAGGCAAAAAGCGAGCAGGAGAAAGAGAAAGTGAGACAGAGCAAGAGAGACCAACCAAGAGAGATTCTGTCCAGGCCTGGGCAAACATCTATAGCTCCAGGCTGCCTGAATTGCTGTCTCTGTCCCTAATAGCATCCTATTCTCTATTTAGTGCACTCCATTTAACAAGAGACCCATGCAAAAATGTGTGCACTATATGGGGAAAAGGGGTACCATTTGGGACACAAACACAGACAAATAATCACAGCACTTCCAAGTTTGGCTTCCTTGTTAGTGTCCCACCGTACAGCCTGTACACAACCCAATTACAACACCATTGCTTAATTGTGAACTGCCAGGCAGTTTGTGAGTCAAAACTAAAATAACTTTTTGCAAAGAAAAATAAACGTAATGGGGATTTTTCCTGGGAGGAAACCTTTAGTTTACTATATGACATGTTTCTTAATAGTGCTAAAGTGTTCTGTGTTCTTTAAATAAACAATGGGTAGTTTTGCATACTGGGGCATGAAAGAATGCAGAGTTTTGCTGCCCCTCATACACATGTCAGCAATTTGGCTGCCTTGTGTATTTTGGATGTAAAAAAAAAAAAAACGGAGCATTTCAAAGTAAACGAAAGAAGGAAAGTCTTATCCGCCTGGCAGCTGGGCTCTGCACTAAATTGCTTTCAGCTGATGCACTGCAGCTCAAACCTGCTTGGGTAATGTCAAGTGATGCATTACAATACTGAGAAAACAACACAGACAAAAAGTAAATAAGGAAAGAAATGGTGGAAAGTTTCTGTCCCTATCTGAGCCCCATCCCCCAACACACACACACAGATACACCTCTGAATGTGAACGTATTTATGCAATAAATACCTATGTACAGAATGGATGTGTGAATGACTTCATGGTTTTTCTCCACCCTGTAGGTGAAGTTGATCTCTTGACTGTTATAATCATACCTTTCTCTCCTTTAAACTGCTCTCTTCTGACAAATCCCTGCCTAAGTGCACCTCAATGGGGTAAGATCTTAACCTTTAATTAGAAGATTCATTTTTGAACTCCCTAAGTATACCTTTCAGTGGCGTATTGGAGTGTAATTTATTTCTAATCACTGTAACAGCTTAATTTTGTAGTGTGCCATTATTTTAATATTTACTATATATTATACAGGTATTATTTATAATATGATATACTATTATTTACAATATTTTTTAATACTGTTTCAACTACCTAGCTTGTACTTAATTGCCTACAAACCAGGTAGTGCTGTGTGTTTACAGTTAAAAAATAGTAATTTCAGTAGGTTTTGAGTAAGGAAAAGTTTGCTACTGGGCATTTTTGTAGGTGTCTGTGTTATTGTCCCATATCAAATGGTTTTATTGCATAATGTCTGTTCAACATAGAGTTAGAGCATAGCCCTGCCTGGGACAAACGTCACACAGATAATTTATAACTTGGATTATTTGAATGTACATGACTGGAATTTACTTACTTTGGACAGGCTAACTAACTGACTAATGCTAGCTACTAGCAATTTACTGTATTTCCCTCGATTGTGGTATTTGCCACCTATGGTCTATTGATATGGATGTACTTTAAAAGTTCCAACAGGCTATTCTGTTGCTATTACTTTAAACAGGTCTAGTTACAGTTTTCTCCTAAATTACATGAAAATAACACAACATTGCTAAAGCAGGCTAATATTTTGTAGAAAATAACAATAATGTTGTCATTAGCTAGCAAAATACGTCAAATGTAGCTAGTACTGCTAACGTTGGCTAGCCTAAATTCAGTGGAGTTCCCTTATTAACTTGTTGGTCAACATCACAATGCACCTGCAATCAGTTTGATGATAGCTAAACCAGGGCTCGACAAGAATGATGGCCCAATGGCCCCAGGGCAGTATAAAGTAAAATAGTGACTAATCAAACTAGCAAGCACCGTACCGATCGGGCAACCTCAAAATATTATTGAGACTGTAAAATAATAATCGCATTATAAACCCGACATCCAGCAGATGTTTCGTAGTCTGGCACACGCACAAAACTACCTTGCTGCTCCTTTCGCGCGCTGTTGACCAGTCAAGAGCTGAGAAGTGATGTGACACGTGGCTGGTATTGTTTTATAATAAAGCATTTAAAAACTCCAACGAGACACTCAATTGTAGAGGGCAGTGAAGGATACGAGCTCAAACGAAAGCAAACATATTTACCTCAGTCCAAAAAACAATTGACCTGTTTCGACGGCAATGGAACTAGGATGCACTGTCTTCTGTACGAAGTTTCCGGCTAGAGCGGACAAATGTGGGTCTTTTTTAAAACGCACTGACAAACATTACCCGACCCAGTGACGATGACGGGGGACAGCCTGTAATGTTGTCCCGGGCCCCTGGCCTCGGTGGGGGCCCATTTGTTTGGCTTAAATATAATTATTTGTTAGTCTGTCAATCTTGGTATTTGGTACTTTATGAACAGTAACATTGCTATTTATAAAAATGTTGGGCCCGTGGTTTGGGTCCTAGACGTTCAATTTTGTCCCAGGCCCTGGGATTCCTGTCGGCGTCCTTGACTCGACCAGCCATGCCAATAGCAAACAGCACCTGGTCAGCATGAAAACAAAGCAGGTGGCTGACAATCCATTTTCAGGGCTCTTGGTTGTATCAGGAATTTAAATGCAGATGCCCATTGGGTGATTACATGACATAACAACCGCAAACCTAGTAACTGACGGAACAGCAGATCGCCTTGTTCCCTGGGGTGAATGAGTTAGTGGTTTGTTGGAAAGTCAGATGCTTTTTTAAAATTTTTATCATTAGAAATGTTATAAAAAGAAATATATCCATATTTTGTTTGTATATATCACGAATGCATTTACTAAATGATTAACAGTGTTAAGTAACTAAAGTATTTGGTTCTATGTTGTAACACTGATGAATTTCAACTTTTGGAACAAGGGACAGTAGAAATCGTTTTTTTTTTACATTGAGCCCTGTAAACGTTTTGCCATTGAGCAGAATGCTTACGTGGACATCAGCCAAAAAACAAATATTTTAAACAGTCAAACAATGTGCAATCTATGAACACTGGGTTAAAGTTTTATCCAAAAGAGCTGGATGAATACCAGATAGCAGTCTAGTAAGTCAGTCTCTTTGCATTGGTTTCTGTATGTCTCAATTCAAATTTAAAGCAGATGTAAAGTCACAAGCTAGCCACCTACAAACTGTACTGCAAGATTAGCAGTGATGCGAAGATGATTAGCAAGCTTTGACACAAAGCCCCTGCAACATTAATTATTATAACCAAGTTCCAGTAAGAAAATTAGATAGCCATGGATCCAATACATACTGCATTACTGAGTTTTGTTTAAGCACACTGTGACAACTGCTGATGTAAAAAGGGCTTTATAAAATTAATTTCATTGATTAGCAGCTGATTATACAATAATACTTCAGTTAGCCTAGTTATTGTACCAAAGTTGCAATTATCGAAGTAGTTAACTGTCAACCAGGGCAGTAGGCCTCTGGTTGAAAGTGGTGGCTGAAATAGCACAAAATAATAAAGGGTTATATTGCAAGGAACAATTTCTGTCTGTCATTGTACGCTCTGGGTCTTCTTAATTATGTCACACTCTTCTGGCATGACTTCAGCAGTTCAGAAAATAGAAATCTGAGGTTGCATGGGGGATTTTTGCTGTGTACTCTACTGCAAATTCACAGATGTTTGGGCAGGATGATTCTTTTGGCTAACTGCGTGAAGTCACAAAGCTGATTCAATCAGGTTTGTATATGTAAATATCACATCATATTTGTTGCCTACAGCCGCACTATAATCCAGAGCATTTCAAGCGTAAAATAAGGCTCACGGCTAACTAGACCAGAAACGCCACATCACCGCAATGTCTCCGAAACATGACTTGTATTAGACTGCAGATAAAGTTCTGGGCATAGCTGCCACAGACACTGGCTTGGAGCGTATTTCAGTTTCACCAATGGTTGTGACAACAGGTGAAATATAATTTACATAATATTTACATTTTCTATACACACAAGCAAAGTAATACTTGCTGCACCAGTGGTAGGCCAAAGGTGTAAAAAATCTGTGTGCAACTTTTTGGCCAGCCCCCTGACCCAGCAGGCATCACCCACAATGTGGTTTATCTGGGAACTACAGTGTTCTCTGTTGAACAAGTGCTGTTGCTGGTGATAGTGGATTTTCTTAAGTCCTAGAGTGAGATGTTTTCAGTACTTCCCAATGACAAAAGGATTTACTTTATAATTCTGTTTATACATGGAACCAGACTTCTTACGTCATCTGTCTTTCTACTGCAATACAGATTGTGCGAGACATTGTCTTTAGATCTCAGTAGCCGCAGGGTGTATCTGTCGGAAAAGTGCTGCTCATGGCAGCAGTTGGATCAATTTCGGAAATGTACAGAAACATCTTGTCTGCTCGGATAACCAAATGTCTCTAAACTCATTGGAAAGCATTTCACCTTGCAACAGGACAATGACCCCGAACATACTGCTAAATCAACCAAGGAATTTTTCAGAGCCAAAAAGTTGAATGTTCTTTACTGGCCAAGTCTGTCACTCGACCTGAATCCAATTGAGCATGCGTTTCACTTGCTGAAGACTGAAGGCAAAAATGCCCCAAAGGAAACGGAAACTGAAGATCACTTTAGTACAGGCCTGGCAGAACATCATCAGGGAAGATACCCAGCGTTTCATAATGTCTAAGGGTTGCAGACTTCAGGCAATTATTGAATGCTAAGGATTTGCAACCAACCACTGAATAGGAATCCTTTAAAACTATGTTTATTTAGGCCATTACTTTTGGGCCCCTAAAACGGGGAACTATGTATAAAATGCGCTGCAGTGCCTACACTTTTCCCCATTTATGACTGAAAACCATCTTAATTTAAAGCTGACACTCTGCACTTTAACCCCTTAATCTTTGTTTTATTTCAAAATCAATGTGCTGAAGTACAGAGCGAAGACAAAAAATGATCTAGAAAAACATGCCATTATGCAAATTAAATTATCTACGAAGCATTATGCAACTGAATTCCTTTCTTTACATGGTGTCATAGCTGTTACTTGTAACTTTCATGTATTGAAAAATATAACTGGGAGGAATATCTGAGGCCCTCTATTTAATGGGTGTCTGGCACTAGGTCTGTTTGTGGGGTCTCGCCAAATCCTATGGTCATTAAAAGTTGGCGAGACAGCACAAACAGGTCTGCAACCAGACTAATGTGATGATGTCCTATGTGTGTGTGTTTAACCTGGCGACCTGGGGTTTTGTACAGTGGCGTGGAACCCCTCTAGATGCTGGGCAGGGGGACACAACAAGTTCAATAGACTCAGTCACTATGTCATTTTGTCTCCCAGCGCTACTAGTTTGTTTACACTTTCTTTTCTAAGAGAATCTGGAAGCGTTTCGCCAGCTCAGTTTGCTGGGAACTATCAGAACAATTCTTTTTTAAACTATTTTGATATTAACTCTGTGGAGACTTGGCCTGTGCCTGAGAACGGCTCTCCTTTGGGCCCGGGGATTGGCCGAGCGGCTAGAAGAATAAACAGACAGAGAAACAGGATGGGAAGACTGGATTTTTTGGGACAGGCCCACTTCTCTCATCCACATGCCTGTAGCTACACGCTACGTCATATGACCCTGAGATCAGGACACCACAAGACACATTTACCCTTTGTGCTTTACCGAGGGGAGCTATACAGCACTTACCAGGAAGGCTGTGAATTATACTATTCACACTAGTGTTCCAACCTAAACCATGCTATGCTACCCTGTTCTGGCTTTACGTTTTAGCGGTTCAAACGACTGACGGATGGTGCTTGTTTAACCAGCCTGTCTGTGAAGGTTCAGTTAGGCCTGGCTTAGTTGTGTATATGTGACTAGGGTCACATTTGCTTCCTCTTTTTTTATTTTTTTTACTTCAAGTCTGTGCTCCAGGAAAGAGGCAGTTAGCCAGGTAATCCAGGACTGCGTTATCTCAATGGAGTTTCTGTTTTGTGGCTTTGTGTTTGTGAAAGTGCTGCTACCACCGCAGGGATATGGTTTGTAGCAGGCCCTTTGTCAAGGGTCGAGGGTCATGGAATTAGGGGGAAGGCTCTTTGACCTCAGTTAATTAGGGGTGATTTCAGTCTCGTTCTGCCACACGCTTTGGGGGATGTAGGCGAGCAAGCCAGTAACACCTCCCCTTAACCTTCTTATAACCACCCCACACATTTATCCCTGTAACCCCGTGCTGCCTCCCAAATGTGTTCCTCTACCCTAAGTAGGGCACTACTTTAGACGAGTGCTTTATATATGGCAGGGTTTCTTATAATAGGATGCCATTTGAGACCAGGCCAAGTCCTGGTGACCTATTAGCCAAATGTGTTTATTCTGTGAAGTTGCTATTATCCCTCTATAGTATGATCCTCAGCTCTGGGAGCTAATGGCTCCACACGTTTCCTTCTCCTGTAGGTTTTTGTGAGAAAAAAATAATAATTGATCTCATATGAGTGCGCTGGTGCATGTTTCCTTCTCCTCCTGCATTTTAGAACATGATATCACGCTGTGGTCAGTGTGTTCTTGTGATACCGTGATTGCTTCCGGAATTGGAAGATGGAGGTAGATTCCTCCAGGCATTACAGCATTAAATCATGTGCACCCACATAAACACACACATTCACACACACACACACACACACACACACACACACACTGCACATCAAAGCATGCCGTTATCGCTAGCCTATCGCAAACTACCTCTGGATGTAAGCCACCTGGACAACAGCATTCTACAGTCTTGTGTCATTTTTATCACGCCACTAAGAAATTAGGCTATACCAGACATGGCGAGATCTTTTCTAAATAAAATCCCAATGAAATTTCATTTTGTTGGCAATTTCAAAGATGAGTCATATTTCCATGTTGTACTGGTACCACAAAAAAGAAATATGTCCATTAGGCTGGTCATAGAATAACAATAGGGAGATGAAAAATGTATTGCAAAGCTGATTTTCAACTGACATATTCAGTAACTTAATCTGGCACTAAGGGATTTAACAATTATTCACATGATATAACAAGAAACCAGGCAAGCCTAGTTCAGCCGGTCCGCAATAGAAAGTGTTGCCATCTCAACATTCGAACCCGGGTCGCCCGCATGGAAGGCTGTGTCATTACACTACATCACAGAGCTGTACATTTAACCAGCATCACTATAGCTTATTGTCTCTACCCTGAACAAATCCTCTTTTGCCACTGGCCGTTATAACAGCTAATTGGCTATTCGTGAATTACATTGATACAGTTAAACTGATTAACGTTTCTTACTTAGTTTACCTAAACCCCAAATTGCGTCTATGAACTGTATGGCGTTTGCCACTGGCCATTTTAACAGTGTATTAGCCAGTAATAGGCTTTACCGGTATCTTCTAACTTTTCTGGAATGCCAGAATTGAGCAATTACTGGCAAGTCTGCCAAAGCTATTTCAGTACATGGCATAAGATTGTATTTTTTTATTTCATGGCATAACAATTTACTCTTTCTTTCATTTGTGAATTATATTGATACAATAACTATCGATAAAGACGGCGATAACTAACTTTTTCTTCATGTGAAATGACCAGAGAATCGTGGAATCTACCAGAAATAATAAGTACTGTATAACTGTAAAGTTTTATTGCGGCCCAAAAATAAAATTAATAAATGTTGTTGCTTTAAATAGATTCAAACTTAGGTCTTCCATGTGAGAGGCACTGTCTTTAACCACTACTCTAAGGCATTAAGCATTTCAGCAGTCGCTAGACACCATTGAGCATTGTGTTAAACTGACGAATGTTTCTTATTAAGTTTACCTGCACCATAGCATCTATGAACTGTATGGCTTTTGCCACTGGCCGTTTTAACAGCTTATTAGCCAGTAATATCCTTACTAGTATCTACTAATGTCCTAGGAATAATCATAAGAACTTTCCATGCCAGAAACAGTCACAATATAACCACATACAGTTTTACTTAAGGCTAACTATAACTTAACTACTGTATGTTGTAGCCAGCAAATGTGTTTGTCTATCCTGACCCAAAAGGCATGCATGGATGTGTACTTTAAAAATCCACCAGAACCAGTCGCAATATAACTGTAACTGTTTAATTTCAGGCTTATTACAATGTAGATACTGAAGGTTTCAGCCGGCGAAGCATTCGTCTATACAGGATCATTTATAATATGTACGTCGCTTTGCCTGTGAGGAGATACGATCACGGGACTTATAGTGTACAGGTCCGCTTCTCTAACCACTATGCTATTTAACAAGAGGGAGTCAGTCACTCAGTCAGTCAGTAAGAGACATTCACTATTCTTGGCTGGCTCCGCTTATGCAGTCCGGCAAAAACAGACTGCTTTTCAAAATGTATTTTTTTCTGACTTGAGTCTGAATATAGTGCAAAATGCTCCTATACTGCATGATTCTCATATTCTGTGAAATCTGTGACCCATTACTTACCATACACCCCTGCCTCTCAGGTCCATTTTCAGTACACCCTTGTACTACTCTGATACTGCCTTGCACAGCCTCATAATGGAGGTTTGTCGGTAGTTGCATGTACTTGTCTACCTCAGGAAACTCATCCCTATAATGCTATCCCTGCATAGGAATGCACATTGTAAATTCAATTAGCCTTTTGGCACATTTAGAATTGCCATTGTGCTTTCATTTATTTTAATAGTTGTTACACACTTCTACCTCAGGGACCTTAGTGCTGCTATCTCTGCATCCCTTTTGCTCATACTACCCTACTACATTACTCCATTATTTGCCTCGTTGCACATCTAGAATGTCATTTAGAAATTGTAATTTGTACCCAAACAACTATTATCCAACTTACACTATACCTGAAACTTGTTTCTGCCCTCCTCTATTTGCCTTAATTGTGCATTTAGTATTGCCATTTGCACTGCATTTGCCTTCATTGCACATCTGTACATTCCTCTTGTAATATACATACAGTGGATATAAAAAGTCTGCACACCCCTGTTAAAATGCTAGGTTTTTATTATGTAAATGAATGCGACAAATAATAAGGTCAGAACATCTTCCACTTTTAATGTGACCTATAATGTGAATAATTCAATTAAAAAACAAACTGAAATCTTCAAAGGGGAAAAATTAAAAACAATAACCTGGTTGCATAAGTGTGCACACCCTTTTATAACTGGGGATGTGGCTGTGTTCAGAAATAACCAATCACACTCAAACTCATGTTATATGGAAGTCATTACACAGCTGCCATCATTTAAAGTGACTCTGATTAATCACAAATAAAGTTCAGCTGCTTCTGACATTTTCTTAGTTGCATCTTAGAGCAAAAGCCATGGTCGGTAGTGAAGCATCAGAAGGATCTCATTGTTGAAAAATATCAGTCAGAAGAAGGGTACAAAATAATTTCCAAAGCATTACATAAACCATGGAACACAGTGAAGACAGTCATCATCAAGTGGATAAAATATGGCACAACATGTATGAAAAGGTGAAAAGAAAACTGGTCAGAGAGGCTTCCAAGACATGTTTGGTACAAAAACAACATTGCACAACACCCAAAGAACACCATACCCACAGTGAAGCATGGTGGTGGCAGCATCATGCTTTGGGGCTGTTTTTCTTCAGCTGGATCTGGGGCCCTAGTCAGGGTGGAGGGAATTATGAACAGTTCGAAATACCAGGCAATTTTAGCACAAAACCTTCAGGCGTCCGTTAGAAAGCTGAAGATGAAGCGGAAGTTCACCTTTCAGCACGACAAAGACCCAAAGCACATATCCAAATCCACAAAAGCATGGCTTCACCAGAAGACGTTTAATGTTTTGGAATGACCCAGCCAGAGCCCAGACCTGAATCCAATAGAACATCTGTGGGGTGATCTGAAGATGGCTGTGCACAGGAGATGTCCTCGCAATCCGACAGATTTGGAGTGCTTTCGCAAAGAAAACTTTGCAAATATTGCCACGTCAAGATGTGTCATGCTGAAAGACTCCTACCCAAAAAGTTGAATCTAATCTAATATTCAGTATAATCAGCAGAAATAATCACTAGTTATTAAGAGTTTTTAGACTTAAAGCTATTTTAAAACAACATTTAAAAAGTTGAGTTATTCCACAAAGATGCTATAGTTTGTTAGGAACACATTCTCCTGAAACAAAAGGCAAACCATAAATTCATTAATTTGATCAGCAATGATATGACCAAAAAAAGTGACAAATTGGGGTGGTGTTAATTCATAAAATATTAATTTTGGCAGCAGGTAGAATGTTTAGTGTGCTACTGGGATTCACATTCCTTCATGTTAGGAGGAGGAGCAACAGCACCACCGTCTTGCTGTCTACTGAACAACTGAGGAGCACCTTTGCAAAGTCAGATGTTGAGATCAATGGTAGAGTTGAACAATTAGAAGCAAAGAAACAGGTTGCTATATAAAAAAAAAATATAGAATGTATGTGTTTCACCGTAACTAAGCTCATACGTTTGGTGCTGCCTTAAAATAATATATTGTATATTGTTTTTACTCTCTAAAGGGCAGGTGCTGCTACACATGTTTGAACCTTTAAATTAATCTTGCATCCCTGGCTCAGTCTACTACATTCACCTTAAATCCCAATCCACTATACCCTACAGACCTGTTCAGGTGGTGACATGTTGCTGACATGTTGCTGACAACTCAGAAGGGGAATTTTCCAGAATTTCAAGGATTTAATAAATATGGGACACACTCATTTGGTAAATGATGCAGTTGTAGGTTCCAAATGTAATTCATATCTGATAAACAATTGAACATTTCATCAAGGATGTATTCTTTTGGTAGGTTGTGTCAAATCTCTAAATCTGAAATAAACAAAAGCATGTGTTGTACAGCTCCGGAAAAAAACTTCCGGAGCTGTACTTTAAAGTTGAAAAGCAAGGTTTTGTGTGAGGAACAGAAGGGTTAAAATAAAGAGATCACTGCAAATTGAACGCTTCTGTTCCTGTAAAAATTTTAGTTTCCAATGTTTTTGGAAAGGAACGAAAAAGGTACAGTAGTTTGTTAATTTTTTATTTTGTGATATTAGGCAAGTTAAAAAGTAACACAATGTCTCTTGGGATTTCACTTCCCTTGTTCAGGCTGCATCACTACACACGCTGGAAGGGGTGACTGGAGGGCATTATTACCCTCTACCCCCTTGACAGTTTTTGCTCCCTCAGCTTCGGGACACTTGTGCAAATGGCGTAGGCACATGTAATTGTGCAACTGGAGGGGCGAGGGTGGAGAGCAGTGAAGAGGGGTTTGTTTGGGATTCAGAGTAGTTACATTTCTCCAGGTTCATCCCTCACATTCTAACCAAAAAGGGGGCGGGGAGAATTCTTTATTGTTTCAACAGTCGATTTCCACTTTAATGAACTTAAAATGAACTTTCAGCAGCATTTGATAAATGACTCCTAAATACTGTTTTTAGGAAGAGTAATAACTTGTAGAAAATGTTTAGCCCCCTGTAAATAGTCTTTTTCATTTCTGGCCCATGTTAGCATATAGTTGAATAGCCCTGGTGTAGTGCGACTGGATGTTTTGCTTTTAGTGCCACTTGGGAGAAATGTTGCTACATGTCAAGTTTAACCACACCACACAGAACTGCTGTGACCCTGCTCAGCTCATAAAGTCTGACATTGAGAGGGAGCTTGGGCATCAACACACTGCGTTAATCTAACTCTAACTGCTCCCCCTTTTTTCCTCATTTTGACAAATTTGCGTTTCCAGGAAGCGACTGAGGTCAGCGCTACATCGGCATCTGTTGCTACTTACGTCCCGGTCAAGACTAAGGCGAAGACTTGCTGCTCAGCTTTGTGTGGGTTGCCCAGGCAACTCAGCCCCACAATCAGATCTGAATGGCAGTGTCTTCAAAGCTCCCCGCATTACGTGACTTTCTGTGGTAGTGGCTCCCAGAACTTCAGCAACTCAGAACCATGGAATATATAGAAGAGGTTACCTGAGTAACACTGGCAAACTGTTGTCAGGTACTGGCTGATGAGCCCTTCAAGGTTTCAATGACCAATTCCTCACAACCCCGTTTACTCTGTCACTGTCCATTACCTTTCAGACTCGATTTTCTGGACAAAGTCAAACTGCATTTATTGCCAAACATGGTATTGGGTGTCCAGCCTTCATCAATGTCAGTGAATTTCAGTAATGAAAAAGACTGGTCAAATGTATTTACAGTGGGGCAAAAAAGTATTAAATCGGCCACCAATTGTGCAAGTTCTCCCACTTAAAAAGATGAGAGAGGCCTGTAATTTTCATCATAGGTACACTTCAACTATGAGAGACAAAATGAGAAGAAAAAAATCCAGAGAATCACATTGTAGGATTTTTTATGAATTTATTGGTAAATTCCTTGGTAAAATAAGTATTTGGTCACCTACAAACAAGCAAGATTTCTGGCTCTCACCTGTAACTTCTTCTTTAAGATGTTCCTCTGTCCTCCACTCGTTACCTGTGTTAATGGCACCTGTTTGAACTTGTTATCAGTATAAAAAGACACCTGTCCACAACCTCAAACAGTCACACTCCAAACTCCACTATGGCCAAGACCAAAGAGCTGTCAATGGACACCAGAAACCAAATTGTAGACCTGCACCAGGCTGGGCAGACTGAATCTGCAATATGTAAGCAGCTTGGTGTGAAGAAATCAACTGTGGGAGCAATTCTGAGAAAATGGAAGACATACAAGACCACTGATAATCTCCCTCGATCCGGGGCTCCACGCAAGAACTCTCTCCGTGGGGTCAAAATGATCACAAGAACTGTGAGCAAAACTTGCAGAACTAAAGGAAAGAATGAATGGGTCCATGTATCGTGAGATTTTGAGTGAAAACCTCCTTCCATCAGCAAGGACATTGAAGATGAAATGTGGCTGGGTCTTTCAGCATGACAATGATCCCAAACACAATGCCCGGGCAACGAAGGAGTGGCTTCGTAAGAAGTATTTTAAGGTCCTGGAGATGCCTAGCCAGTCACCAGATTTCAACCCCATAGAAAATCTTTGGAGGGAGTTGAAAGTCTGTGTTGCCCAGCGACAGCCCCAAAACATCACTGCTCTAGAGGAGATCTGCATGGAGGAATGGGCCAAAATACCAGCAACAGTGTGTGAAAACCTTGTGAAGACTTACAGAAAACGTTTCACCTCTGTCATTGCCAACAAAGGGTATATAACAAAGTATTGAGATGAACTTTTGTTATTGACCATACTTATTTTTCAGCATAATTTACCAATGAATTTATAAAAAATCTTACAATGCAATTTTCTGGATTGTTTTTCTCATTTTGTCTCTCATAGTTGAAGTGTGCCTATGATGAAAATTACAGGCCTCTCTCATCTTTTTAAGTGGGAGAACGTGCACAATTGGTGGCTGACTAAATACTTTTTTGACCCACTGTATAAAGCGCATTTAAAAACAAGTGTCAACCAAAGTGCTGTACAAACAAGTGTCTAGGACAGTAAAAAGAAAACCATACATAAAACATATTTTCATAGGACATGACAGACAAACACAATTTTGCAGACTCAAATGCTAAAGAAAAAAGATTGGATTTAAAAATGTCACTACTATTGGAAGACCTAATATATATAGGTAGGCTATTCAGCAACTTTGCAACAGCAACAGAAAATACACGGCCTCCTTCAAAAAGGAAATACATTTTTCCATAAATTTAATTCATAGAAATCTAAAATACATTTAGTATTCTAGATCAAGTCACAGATGTGGTTGAGTACTTTCTGGAAACATTCTCTACAGCCCCACCAACAGAACTGCTGTTAACATTCAAGTACCAAAACCAGACAGGCTCTCAGGCTAACGTCTCCTGGTCGAGGGGTCCTTACTGAGAATCTGAGTTTGTACAGCAGTGTAGTGAAAGGTAAAAGAACCAGAGACTTGTCTTGGTGGTTCAGACAGATGATTGGGAGTAGGGGTTATAGATGGAACACAGAGCCTATGATGAAACTTCTGAATAACTTCAAATAGAACACATGTAAGCTTGTGGAGATCACCTCTTATTGAACATAGGTTTCAATATGTGGCTTGGGGTGATGGGTTTGATTCCAGATTATAGCCGACACCCATCAATCTTTTCTGGTGGCAGGTAGCCTAGCGTTTACAGCATCTGACCAGTAACCAAAAAGTTGCTAGACCAAATGTGTCATTCTGTCCCTGTTAACTTCAATTTAAATAATCTGTCGAAGTAACACGCAAAAACACATTTGTTTTTCGACCCTTATAGGGACCAGATTTTTTTTCCTATATTTCGCATCCTCTATAACCTTAAATCTAACCTCAACCTCAAATAAACTTTATGCCTAAACATAACCTAACCTTAAACATGTCCAACCTGTAATCTAACCCTAAATGGCTTAACCTAAGACCCCAGTTGTAACACTAAGCCAGAAATATATACTTGTTCCTTATGGGGACTGAATACAAATCTTGTGGGTACTGAATTGTTAGGTTTTACCATTCCTTTTCTTCCCAACATGTTTAGTAAATGCAGGATCGCGCACACACACATGACAATTCTTAAAATGTTTATGGTGTCGCCTGTTTCAGTGACTTTTTTAGACTATAGTTTAGAGAGAATCTGCCAACAAAAAACTGAATGCCTCGGCTTCCTTCGGGATGATAATAACTGCCGTTGCAGTTTGATGGACTTCTACAGACCTGTTGTGTCAACAGGGCAGGCGTGTTGTACTGGAGGACCACCCCGCAAAGGTTTCCCTCCTAAAACCTAACCAGATGTGTAATGAGCCTCTCCTCAGTGCACATAGTGTAATTATTTTCACCTGTCCTGATACACTCCCCTGTGTCTGAGGGTAGATGCTAATGTGAGCAGCGACGCAGTTGGTCAACACAGCGCTCACCTCGGCAAAGACCCTATCAGCACACGCAAGAGTGCACGTACACACACACACACACACACACACACACACACACACTTAAAATGTCTGTGTGGTTCTCAACCCTGAGCAGCAAAGCAAGATCCAACAGAGGTTTCTTTTCTTATTTCTGTTCGTCTCTCACCAGTCCCCCAGAACTTACATCACCTACACTGTATGTTTTTTCCCTGCCTTTTTTTTTTAAACAAGTGTTAGGTTCTACTCCCCTCAGGCCTGGGACTACATGCGGTATTCATTTTCACACCCCTCACCGCACCTCTCCCTCCTGCTCATAACCCTCTACCCCCGCCTCACCCATTCATTCCAACCTCACAGCTGTTGTTTTGGATTAGTGACATAGTGGCTGTCAAAGGAAATGATCCTCTTCCAGTGCCACCCACCGTGCTGGGGGAGAATGACAGGTAGATGTCAGGGCGCATCAGTGGGTGTGGCCTAGGTTAGTCGGTTTCCACAAGACAGACGTTCTCTTTCAGGTTCAGGTACCGCGACAGAGCGAGGGTGTTAAATGTACCCTATAGTTGTTTCGACACAGACAAAGAATGCATTCTGGAATTTCAGGAATTCACCTCTTTAGTCTTTTCAAATGTTTTGTTTACCCTCTTATTGTGGAGTTTTGACAGCTAGAAGTCTGGTCTGTCACACTGACGAAGGGACAAAAATTATGATGGGAGCGGGGTCAAAATTAAGAGAATAACATATTTGAGTTGGTCAAATCAGCATCCCACTGTTTTTGGGAGATATTTTTGGGGCACTTCATTATTTATATTGACTTAGTCTCTTCTTCCTACTGTTAAGAGGGAGACAGGAAGATAAGGCACATAAAGTTGGCCGAGGCAAGGCTCACCTCGTTGTGGAACGCTACACCAGACACCAACAGCCAACTTCTACAGTCAGCACCTGACAGCATTTTCAGCCAACATGATAAACAATGGTAGCATTTCAACTATTGAAAGAATCTAACTGAAGTGGCTGTTTCAATCAGCCACAAGCAATAATGACATGTAAGTCCTTCCCATCTACGGAAAATAATTATAAAGCACTTGTATACATTATCAAAAACAAACAACACCTTAACCAATTACACTTAGTGTCTGTAGTTTTTCTTGCTGCCAGCCAGACTGCTTTCCTACTAGCCTACAACTGCGCACATTTGCCTTCTCTTTTGATGTCTATATTGTTTGCTTTAAACTCTATCTTGGAGGCCAACGGTTGAGACACGGCAATGGGGAACAAGGGCATGATTTAGAGGATGATTGAGGGGTCCAGCCCACGTTGATGGCTTCCAGAAGGAAGCGATGATTTGACCATAGTCCAGTACCCTGTCTGGTTTAGGGCGTGGGGTACAGCTGGTGGGCTGGGTAAGGACTACCGCAGAGGGTGATACCATGCAGGAAACATGTCAAAATTCTCAAACGTCCTATCAGAAAATCCAAAATCCATTCTCCCTCTCATTTAGTGCCCCACCCTCACTTGTTGAAAAATGTAGAAGTAGATTATGGGGGGAAATGTAATTGGTGTGTTGTTTAGCAACAAATTGGATGCAAATCGGACATGTGCGCATTTATGGGGCAAAGTAGCTTGGGTAAATTTAGATCAAAGTTCCCCCAACAGGTATATTGTGAGCTATTGGTGGCTAACAGCTATTTATAATCAGCTGGTTCTCATCCCAAAGCCACCAAGGTGAAAAATCATAATTCTCTCCAGAGCAAGACCCTAAATGGAACCAAGTCATTGCTGTAAATAAGAATGTGTTCTTACCACATACCTGGTATTGTAACAGTTACTGACATATATACACAGTTATTTCACATCCAGTAAATATACATACATACATACTGTACTATACTTATCTCACAGTTATCAGACACCGCAGGCTCCCAATTACATTGTCTTGGCCTTCCCCACTTTAGACATTGCTGGCCTCAGAAGCCAAATCTAACAATATCTGGTTATTTATTTTTCAGCAGGTTGCCACTGTTTGCCTGTGTGGTGCGAGTTTGAAAACTCAGTTGCTAATAATGATAACACATCTTGTGGGTTGAGAAATTATATGATTTGAACCACAAATCATCTCAGAAAGTAAAGTTGGCTTACCTGGCAAAGGTATATCATCAGAAACTACATAATTTGTATCTATAAAAAATATTTATTTGTATAAAATAACAGCAGCAGTATGGTAGAGATAAATGATTGACCTGAATATTCCTCTATGCTAGAAGCAAAATGTAATTGCCAGATGCACAATTATCAAATTCTGTTTTTTCCCTATGAATAATTAAATTAATTAAATAATTAAACAAAAAATAAAAAACAATCTGGAACATTTTAAACAAATGTTTTGGAGAAAAATAAAAAAAATGTATAGATACAGCTCTGGAAAAAATTAAGAGACCACTGCACCTATTTATTTTCTTTCCAAAAAGGTGGCAAAGGAAGGTTTTTAGTGAGGACTAGAAGGGTTCAAATTAAGAGGCCACTGCAAGTTGAACGCTTCTGTTCCTCACTCAAAACTTTGAGGTTTGAAAAATGTGCAGTGGTCTCTTAATTTTTTCCAGAGCTGTTTATCATAAATTTGACTAGGTACTGTATACTGACTGAAAGAACAGTGCAGTACTTTCTCTTGGACACTAAGGACTTTAGGAGTAACCTGCCAGTTATTTAAGTACCTCTCATGTCTGAATACAAAAGAGCATTGGAGACAGCCTCACTGCAGGACACAGCATTGTATCTTTTTCATTAGAGCAGTTTTCCACTGAAAAGCACTCAGTTCTACTGGATGAGTAACTGTCCAACCATGTGATGTTAGGTGACATAAAGCCATAACCTGTAGTAAATGTTTTGATAAGTCACTAATGTCCTGTCTTTCCTCTCCAGCTCTCCCCCTGCTACCCCTTGGCCTTTAATGCGTCTGAAGACGCGTCCATCCCAACTTGATCCTCCGCTTCAGGTTTCCTCTGTGGAGACAATGGGGGAGGGGTGGGGGCAGACGGGGGACACTTCCAGGGGCCCTCTCTAGGGC